>JAJPUD010014559.1:0-40366 GCA_023553655.1 Myrmecobius fasciatus | reverse complement strand
CACACACACACACACACACACACACACACACACACACACACACACACCATATCTGCATACCTTTTCCTTTCTACTGCCTTAAAGCATTCTAGGTGACCTAATATTAGAAGAGGTATTATGAAGTACTCTGCATGAAACACTGCTCTTCCCACAGGAATTTGAAAATTAGTTGGCTATTTATATATAATCCAGCACTTGTCTGGGAATTTATACATAGTAGGTGCTTAATAAATGTTGATATTTAACCTATATTGGATTACTTGCTGTAATCCCAAGAGAGAGGGGTGGGAAGGAAGGAGAAAAATATGGAACGCAAGATTTTGCAAAGATGAATGTTAAAAACTATCTTTGCATAGATTTTGAAAAATAAAAAGCTATTATTAAAATAATTAAATAAATGTTTGCTTGAATAGAAAAGAATAGCATACGTTTATAAAGTCTCCAAAGCTTACAAAGCAAACACAATAACCTTGTGATCTTATTAGAATAACTATTACTACCCTTATTTTATAGATAGTTTTACAGACTAAGGTAAAATGACATAATCATAGTATCACAGTTAGGAACTCTTTTAACTAAACAAAATATCAAACCTGGGATTTACAAGATCAAATATAGTGCCTTTTCCCCTTTACCACAGAGCCTATCATTCAGCATATAGCATTTTAGCAGCTAGCAATATTACTTTACTATTTTGCTCTTTGATCTCTCTCATTTTTTCTGTAATGTTTCCCTCAGTTTTCTCATTTGTAAAATGGGAATGATAACAGCACCTATCTCCCAAGGTTGTTGTGAAAGTCAAATGAGGAATAAGCACTTACCACAATACTTTGCACATCCCTTACTTTCTAGCTGTTATCATTAAAATTACCTGTATCCATCATTTATCCATCTCTTAAATATTTTTTTAATGTTACAATCACTTCTGGGAACACTGCTTTCTGACAAATAAAACAATTAACCAAAAATGTCTGATATAGCGACAATATGCAAAATATTTTGCTCTAGTAATTCCTACTTTTCTACCATGAGAAGAGAGGCATGTTTCACTGTTTGTTCTCTGGGATCTTTATTGACTTTTAAATTACTTAAAGTTCAACTTCTTTTTAATGATATTTTCATTTATATTACTGTAGTCATGTTTATTCTGCTAATTTTATAAGTTAATATAAATATTCAAGTTATTCTCTGAATTCTTCATAGAATTTCTTACTGCACAATAATATTCCATTAAATTCATGCACCATAGTTTTTTCAACCATTCATCCAGTTAATAGACAAATACTTTGTTTAGAGGTTTTTGCTACCACAGAGTGCTTACTCTGTTTTAGTATGAAATCAGAAGTGGGATCTTAGTAGACCAAAGGGCATGGACAGTATGGTGACTTTTTTACATTAATTCTAAATTGAGATCCAGAATGGTTAGATGAATTAATAGTTCAACCAGCAGTGAATTACTATATCTATTTTCCAGGTACTTTCTAGTAAATGTTTAACAACTGGCTCTCTGGAAGGAAATTATGCAAGATATGATTTTAATGTTTTATATTTAAGTTTAATATATATTATTAATGCTTTTTCCATCACTTTCTTTACTCTAGACAATCAGTAAAACAATAGCTCAAAACTTGATTTGTATCATTTGCTGATTTCTGAGGTATAGATGCTTGACACTATTTGAGCTAGTTCTGGCATACCTCTGCTGTTTCTTCATAGCCTCCCCAACAGAGACTTTACTTTTCATTGTTTTTGTCAATTTCCTCGGTGTGAGGGGAAATTTCAGAATTATTTTAATGTGAATTTATTTTACTATTAACTATTTGAATCCTACTTTCTTTATGTTCAGGATGTTGAGCATAATTAAATTTCATCTTTGGCTACTATTATGGTTATTGATAGTTGAGCTGTTCTGTTATATAGTGATGCCTTTAAATTTGTTTTATGTGTGTACATTTGCCTAAAAGACTATTTTATGGATAAGACCTATAAGGGAAGTGCTCAGACAAAGTTTAGTAGAAACAATACAACAACACTCTCAAGGTCTCACTGAAGAACTCTGGAACAGATTATTAGATATGGGACATCCTGTCATAGAACTGCTCTGCATGATGTGTTCATATCAAAGAAGGTATTGCATTCTATAAGCAAAGCAAATTGCAACAGCTCAAAAGAAAGATGAGATTTGCAAATTTAGAGAATTCTTGATTCCAATTTTTTTCCTTTTTTAAAAATTAATTAAAGCTTTTTATTTACAGAACATATGAATGATTTTTCTACATTGACCTTTGCAAAATTTTTTTTGTTCCAAATTTTTCCTCTCCTCCTTCCCACCCCCACCCCTAGATGACAGGCAGTCTAATACATATTAAATATGTTAAATTATACGACAAATCCAATATATGTATATTCGATTCCAAATTTTCATACAGACTAATTGAACACAAGTATCAAACCTGTGGCCAAACATTCTGAGCTCTACTGGTCTTCCCAGCCATGATCACTGTACCTTGATATCACTGTCATGTAATTTTAGTCCTCTTTGATTGCAAAAAGGCCACAACCAATATGTGGGGGGTTTGTGTCCTACACTAAGTGGCCCTTATGTTTCTATTCTGTTTGCTTTTCAGTTTTTCTGTCACCTTCCTCGATATCAGGGTACCAATTATCACTTCTTACTACTCTGAGTCAAGTGACTGGCAAAAAATGCCTAAGCATTAGAGATACAAAGCCAAAAAACAAAAACCTCAAGTAGATAGTCAAATGTAAAATATATACAAAGTAGAAACAAAGCAATTTCTGCAAGAAAGCTATTACCATAAACTGGAAAGATCTTGTTAGACTTCCTATTGGTGATGGTATCTAAACTGAGACTTGAAGGAAGCCAACCTTTGTAAGCCGCAGAGGTGAGGAAGGAATACATTCTAGAAATGGGGTTTATTAGAGATATCCTACAGGGACAGAGGTTCAAGGAGAAGTCCCAAGAGTATATCAGTGAAGTAACTACCTCCCTTCTCAAGAGAACTTAAAATCCAGAGCTTCTATATCTGTGAATCTCTACCTTTTCTCACTCCAATCTCCATGCTTGGAAAAGTTTTCCTTGTATCATCTTCACTTGTAGAAGTATCTCCCTTCCACCCACATGTGCAAGAATGTTTGCGGCAGCCCTTTTTGTAGTGGCTACAAACTGGAAACTGAATAGATGCCCATCAATTGGAGAGTGGCTGAATAAATTATGGCATATGAATGTTATGGAATATTATTGCTCTGTAAGAAAGGACCAGCAGGATGATTTCAGAGAGGCCTGGAGAGACTTGCATGAACTGATGCTAAGTGAAATGAGCAGAACCAGGAGATCATTATACACGACAACAACAAGGCTATATGATGGGGGGGGGGGGGGAGTGAGCTAGGTGATGCAGTGGATAGAGCACCAGCCCTGAAGTCAGGAGGACCTGAGTTCAAATCTGATCTCAGACACTTAACATTCCCTAGCTGTGTGACCCTGGGCAAGTCACTTAACCCCAGTTGCCTCAGGGGAAAAAAAACCTATATGATGATCAGTGGCTCTCTTCAACAATGAGATGCTTCAAATTAAGACAACTCTGAGGTACCACTACACACCTGTCAGATTGGCTAAAATGACAGGAAAAGATAACGATGAATGTTGGAGGGGATGTGGGAAAACTGGGACACTAATATATTGTTGGTGGAACTGTGAACGGATCCAACCATTCTGGAGAGCAATTTGGAGCTATGCTCAAAAAGTTGTCAAACTGTGCATACCCTTTGACCCAGCAGTGTTTCTACTGGGCCTATATCCCAAAGAGATCTTAGAGGAGGGAAAGGGACCCACATGTGCAAGAATGTTTGTGGCAGCCCTTTTTGTGGTGGCTAGAAACTGGAAACTGAATGGATGCCCATCAATTGGAGAGCGCCTGAATAAATTATGGTATATGAATGTTATGGAATATTATTGCTGTGTAAGAAACTACCAGCAGGACGATTTCACAGAGGCCTGGAGGGACTTGCATGAACTGATGCTGAGTGAAACGAGCAGAACCAGGAGATCATCATACACAGCAACAACAGTATTACATGATGATCAATTCTGATGGACATGGCTCTCTGCAACGAAGAATTGTCTCAAACCAGTCCCAGTTGTTCACTGAAGAAAACCATATACACCCAGAGAGAGGGATATGAAATATGGACCACAACGTAACATCTTCATGATCTCTATTGACATTTGCCTGCATTGTGTTGCCTTACTCTGATTCTTTTTTTTTTTTCTTGTAGATAGGTGTAATGCCCAGGTGTCTATAGCTAGCAGGAAATGCACGTGACCATCTGGGGGCCGAATGGCTGAGCACAGGTGCTGCATTACTGATGCAGCAAAACACCACGGGACGGAGGACCATAGAGCCTAAGTCACGTGAAAGATGTTTTGCATATTGCATGAGACCTGCAGACGCTGTACACGGCTCGAGGGCTGGCGCCCTATCAGAGCAGGCCAGCTCAGACCAGAGACCTCCGGGGTGGGACACGATTGGTTTGCTGTGGCGTGGGCAGAGAAGGACAAGAAGGGATAAAAGGAGACTGCCGCCATAGAGACTGTGATTTACTATTAGCACAGCTTTGTAGACTATGTAGGTGTAACACATAATAAAGCAAGATAAAGCATATCCCCATGTCCTGTGGTGGACTGTGAGGTTCCTCCAGGCCGTGGAGGCTTGGAGCCGGAGACGTCCGAAGCCTGTTGAGGTGAGCTTATCCTACCCTTAAGCTTAATTGTAATGCTGGTCACTACAGATAGGATTTTTCTTGCATAACTTCTCAAGCATTTCAACATTATTAATATGTAGTGGACTTCCTGCCACCTAGGGGAGGGGAGGGGACTGGGGGTAAAATTTGTAATGGAAAGCTTTGTAAAGATCAATGCTGAGGAACTACCCATACATATGTTATACAAATAAAAAGCTTTAATTTAAAAAAAAAAATGAGATGCTTCAATCCAGTTCCAGTTCTTCAGTGATGAATATCTGAGTGTGGGATCTGAGTGTGGACCACAACATAGCATTTTCATGCTTTCTGTTGATGTTTGCTTGCATTTTGTTTTCCTTCTCAGGTTTTTTTTCTTGTAGATTCGATTATTCTTGTACAGCAAGATAACTGTATAAATATATATACATATATTCGATTCATCATATATTTTAACATAATTAACATGTATTGGACTACTTGCCATCTAAGGGAAGGAGAGAAAAATTTGGAACAGAAGGCTTTGCAAGAGTCAATGTTGATATTCAATCTGTCAAATATTTTTATATAATTAACATGTATTAGACTTCCTGCCATCTAGGGGAGGGGGTAGAAGGTAGGAGGGAAAAATTTGTAACAGAAGGCTTTGCAAGGGTCAAGGTTGAAAAAGTATCCATGCATATGTTTTGCAAATAAAAAGCTTTTAAACAAAACAAACAAAAAAAAAAAAGTCTCTCCCTTCCTTTAAGGTCTAAATCAGATGTCACTTTTCTCCAGAAAGATTTTCCTGATGACCTTCCCCATAAGCAAATGTGATCTCTCTCATCTCAAAGTTCCTTATCTAGTTCTTTCCTATTATATTCTACATTGTATTAAGACCATTTGTATATAAATGGTGTCTTTTCCATGCCCACTAGACTTGAAGTTCTTTGAGAGTAAATGCAGTGTCATTTTTCATTTTTTTAGATACAGCATCTAGCACTGTGTTTTATACAAAATGTAAACTTTATAAATGTGCACTGGATGAGTTTAAAGGTAACTTTCTGTTCCTACAACTGGTAGAAACAGAAATTAATCATCAAAAAAGAAAAGGAAAAAAAAAGTCAATAAAGCATTTTCTTAAAATGTAGAGAAGAGGGAAATCCAAACAAAAAAGCACAGACAAGTAGGTCAGTTCTGCAAGATTCAGGATGAAGTTATTTTATGTTTAAAAATAAAAGCAAATCATGCATAATAGAAAGCTGAAGTTTTAAATGTAATCTTATTTTCCTGTTTTACTATTTAATTTGGTTAAATTCAGGATATAAATTTGTGTTTTTCTTTAAAGGAAGATGTGATGATGAGAGAATTTGAGGAGAAAAGAAATTATTTTGATTTTTTTTTCAAAAAATTTTACTTTGGAGTGAAATATGATTAAAACATTTCAACATTTGGGCCACAGCATAAGTTAGATTATGTTATATACATAGTCCAGGAAAAACAGAATCTCACAGATTTAAGGGATAGGGGGATAAGGGTAAAAAGTCTAGCTGTGAGAAGCAGGGAATATTGCACAAAAAAGGCATTACCTGAATTAGACCTTAGAAGATGATTTCTTGACCTGGAGATCATGGACAAATTTATTTAATATTTTTTAATTTCCCCAGTTATATGTAAAACAATTTCTTACATTTGTTTTTAAAACTTTGAGAATTCCAGAGTCTTTCCCTTTCTCTCCAGTCCCACTTCCCTATTAACATGATATATATGAAGTTATGTAAAATATTTCCATAAAAGTCATGTTGCAAAAGAAAACATAGATCTCACCTCTAAATTAAAAAAAAAAAAACCTTTAAAAATATGTATGCTTCAATCTTTATTCAGACACAATAAGTTTTCTGGGTATGGATAGCATTTTTCATCATAAGTTCTTCAGAGTATTCTTGGATCACTTTATTGCTAAGAATAGCAAAGTCATTTACCACTGATCATCTCACAATATTACTATTATTTTGTATACACTACATATCACCTTGCTTAAGTTCCTGGAGAACTTTCCAGATTTTTCTGAGAGCATCCTGCTCATTATTTCCCATGGAACAATAATATTCCATCATAATGACATACCAAAATTTATTCAGCCACTTCCCAGTTGATGGGCATTTCCTCAACTTCTAGTTCTTTGCCCTGAGAAAAAAGCTGCTATAGATATTTTTATACATGTAGGTCATTTTCCTTTTTTTTTTTTAAATCTCTTTTGGGATTCAAGTTTAGTTAGTAGTAGTATTGTTAGGTCAAAGGATAAAGTCATTATAGCGGCTGGGGCATATTTCATATCTTTTGAACATTTATCAATTGGGGAATGGCATAGGAAGGAGTATCTGAGTATCTGAGACCAGATGGGAACTCAGGTCCTCCTGACTTCAGGGCTGGCGTTCTATTCACTGCACCATCTAGCTGCCCCAGAAGGGCTTTTAAATAAATTTTACTCAGTACCCCATATATTTGAAAAATGAGGCCTTGATCAGAGAAAATTGCTTCAAAATGCATTTCTCTCTCTCTTTTTTTAACTTTTTTTTATTAAAAGCTTTTTATTTACAAATCATATGAGTGATTTTTCTACATTGACCTTTGCAAAACTTTTTTTTTGTTCCAAGTTTTTCCCCTCCCTCCCCCGACCCCTAGATGACAGGTAATCTAATACATGCTAAATATGTTAAATTATATGACAAACCCAAAATATATATACATATCTATACAGTTATCTTACTGCACAAGAAACATCAGATCTAGAAAGAGAGAGAAAAAAAAACCAACCTAATAAGGAAAACAAAATGCAAGGAAACATTCACAGAAAGCTTTAAAATGCTGTGTTGTGGTTCACACTCAATTCCCTCAGGCCTCTCTCTGGATGTATATGACTATCTTCATCGCTGAACAATAGGAACTGGTTTGAATCACATCATTGTGGAAGAGAACCATGTCCATCAGAATTGATCATCGTCTAGGCTTGTTGCTGTGTATAATGATCTCCAGGTTCTGCTCGTTTCACTCAGCATCAGTTCATGCAAGTTTCTCCAGGCCTCTCTGAAATCATCCTGCTGGTCGTTTCTTACAGAACAATAATATTCCATAACATTCATATACCATAATTTATTCAGCCACTCTCCAAGTGATGGGCATTCAGTTTCCAGTTTCTAGCCACTACAAAAAGGGCTGCCACAAACATTCTTGCACATGTGGGTCCCTTTCCTACCTTTAAGATCTCTTTCGGATATAAGCCCAGTAGAAACACTGCTCGGTCAAATGGTATGCATAGTTTGATAACTTTTTTTTTTTTTATTAAAGCTTTTTATTTGTATAACATATGTATGGGTAGTTCCCCAGCACTGATCTTTACAAAGCTTTCCATTACAAATTTTACCCCAGTCCCCTCCCCTCCCCTAGATGGCAGGAAGTCCACTACATGTCAATAATATTGAAATACTTGACAAGTTGTGCAAGAAAAATCCTATCTACAAGAAAAAAAAAGAAAATCAGAGAAAGACAACACAATGCAAACATCAATAGAGAACATGAAAATGTTACATTGTGGTCCATATTTCATATCCCTCTCTCTGGGTGTATATGGTTTTCTTCAGTGAACAATTGGAACTGGTAGTTTGATAACTTTTTGAGCATAGTTCCAGATTGCTCTCCAGAATGGTTGGATCCATTCACAGTTCCACCAACAATGTATCAGTGTCCCAGCCTTCTCACGTCCCTCCAACATTCGTCGTCATCTTTTCCTGTCATCTTAGCCAATCTGACAGGTGTGTAGTGGTATCTTAGAGTTGTCTTAATTTGCATTTCTCTGATCAATAGTGACTTGGAGCACCTTTTCATGTGACCGGAAATAGTTTCAATTTCTTCATCTGAAAATTGTCTGTTCATATCTTTTGACCATTTATCAATTGGAGAATGGCTTGAATTCTTATATATTTGAGTCAATTCTCTATATATTTTAGAAATGAGGCCTTTATCAGAACCTTTGAATGTAAAAATATTTTCCCAGTTTATTGCTACCCTTCTAATCTTATCTGCATTCATTTTGTTTGTACAAAAACTTTTTAACTTGATATAGTCAAACTTATCTATTTTGTGATTAATGATGATCTCTAGTTCTTCTTTGGTCACAAATTCCTTCCCCCTCCACAGGTCTGAGAGGTAAATCATCCTACGTTGTTCTAATTTGTTTATAATATCATACTTTATGTCTAGATCATGAATCCATTTTGACCTTATCTTGGTATATGGTGTTAGGTGTGGGTCAATGCCTAGTTTCTTCCATACTAGTTTCCAATTTTCCCAGCAGTTTTTGTCAAATAGTGAGTTTTTATCCCAAAAACTGGTGTCTTTGGGTTTATCAAACACTAGATTACTATTGTCATTGAGTATTTTGTCCTGTGAACCTAACCTATTCCACTGATCCACTACTCTTTTTCTTAGCCAGTACCAAATGGTTTTGATGACCACTGCTTTATAATATAGTTGTAGATCTGGTACAGCTAGGCCACCCTCATTTACATTTTTTTTTCATTAATTCCCTTGAAATTCTTGACCTTTTGTTTTTCCAGGTGAATTTTTTTGTTATTTTTTTCTAGGTCAGTTAAATAATTTCTTGGGAGTCTGATTGGTATAGCACTAAATAAATAGATTAGTTTAGGTAGTATTGCCATCTTTATTATATTCGCTCGACCTATCCAAGAGCACTTGATATTTTTCCAATTGTTAAATCTGACTTTATTTGTGTGGAGAGTGTTTTATAGTTTTGCTCACATAGATCCTGACTTTCCCTTAGCAGATATATTGCCAAATATTTTATACTATCAAAAGTTATTTTAAATGGAATTTCTCTTTGTATCTCTTGCTGTTGCATTTTGTTGGTGATGTATAAAAATGCTGATGATTTATGTGGATTTATTCTGTATCCTGCAACTTTGCTAAAGTTGTGGATTAATTCTAACAGTTTTTCAAAATGCATTTCTCAATTACTATTGCTAACTTTATTTCCCCCGTTTCTTCTATTGTTTCACTCCTTTCATCTGATTCCCTCCTCAAAAGTGTTTTGCTACTGACTACTCCCAACTCAATATACCCTCTCTTCTATCGGCCTTCCCTCTTTTCATATCCCTTTCCCCTCCTACTTTCCTGGAGAATAAGATGGATTTCTATACCTGCATTGAGTGTATATTTTATTTTCTCTTTGAGTAAATTCTGATGAAAGTAAAGTTCACTCATTCACCTCTTCTCCCTCTCTTCCCTTCCAATATAAAAGCTTTTTCTTATCTCTTTTATGGCAGCTAGCATTCCTCCCTCACCCCTTAGTTTTATTTTTTTTAGATATTATTCTTTCATATTCAACTCATGTCTGAAATATTATACTTAGTTTTACTAGGTAAGTGATTCTTGTTTATAATCCTAGCTCCAGTGCTTTCTGGAACATCATATTCCAAGCCCTCCTATCCTTTAAAATGGATAGCATAAGAGTGATCCTGACTGTGACTCCACTATATTTGAACTGTGTCTTTCTGGATGCTTGCAATATTTTCTTCTTGACTGGGGAGTTTTGGAATTTGGTTATAATATTCCTGGGAGTTTTCATTTTAAGATTTCTTTCAAAAGGTGATGGATGGATTCTTTCAATTTCTATTTTACTTCATGATTCTAGAATATCAGGCCAGTATTCCTTGATAATTTCTTGAAAGATGATTTCCTGGTTCTTTTTTTGATCATGGTTTGTAAATAGATCAATAATTTTTAAAATTATTTCTCCTCAATCTATTTTCCAGTTCAATTGCTATTTTTCCAATGAGCTATTTCACATTGTTTCCTATGTTTTCATTCTTTCAAATTTGTTTTATAGTTTCTTGATTTCTCATGAAGTCATTAGTTTCCATTTGCTCAATTCTAATTTTTAAAGAATTTTCCTCATTATTTTCCTCAGTCAGTTTTTGTACTTCTCTTCCCATTTAGCCAATTTTGCTTTTTAAGCATTCTTCTCATTAGTTTTTTAAATTTCCTTTTGAATACTCTCATTTCTCTTCCCAATTTCTCCTCTACCTCTCTTACCTGATTTTCAAAGTCCTTTTTGAGCTCTTCCATGGCCTGAGCCCAATTTTTATTTTTCTTAGAGACTTCGGATGTAGGAGCCTTGACTTTTGTTATTTTCTGAGTGGGTGCTTTGACCTTGTCACCATAATAGCTTTCTATGGTCAGAATCTTTTTTTTCTTGTTTACTCATTTTCCCAGCCTATTACTTGGCTTTTAACTCTTTGTAAAGTAGGGTGGAGGGTATACTACCTCAAATTTTGGGAGTTTTGTGCAGTTGTTTTCAATGATCCTTCTAAAGGTTTGACCACAAGCACTCTTTTCTGTCTTAGAACTATGAGGAGGATCCCTGCCCCACTGTGGCTATAAATTCTAGTCTGCTGAAGTAACAAAGTCCTTCTTCAATGCTAATAAAGAGATCTCCTGTGAATTTGATCCTCTAGAAGTTGTTGCTACTGCCACCATCCACTTCTGGTTTGTTGGTTTCCCAAGGCCCTTTCATCCTAATTGAGACAAACTTTTTCTGCTGAACTTCCAAGTTGTCTTTGGTGTCTCTGGGCAGAGAGATCCAGAAACCACCAATGCTGTATGGTGCTTTAAATTTCATATTCATTTGGGACCAGTGCCCTTTGTCCTTGTTACTTGATTAGCTTTATCAGTTGATAGGCAAGTATGGTGATATTCACCAAGTTATATCTCCAAGAGGTACAAAATTTGGATTAGATATAGAAAGGTGATCATGGAAGATCTTCTAGATAAAATATGGTCTGGCATAAATATTTGGTTAAGGTTTTTGTTTGCAGAATGCACCTAAAATTGTTTGTTTGGAGGGGGGAGAGAGATTTATAAAAATTTTGCTTTCTTAAATCAAATGCCTTTTTATAGTCAACAAAGCAATGAACGCTGTGGAACCTTGTATTCTTGATACATGTCAGCCAATTGTATAACTATAAAGAAGTTGCTAAACAATATTTTTAACAACTAAATCATTCCTTCTTATAATGCTGTCATGAAAGATTTCCTTGATTCGTATATAGTTTATTTTCCTAAAGATTTTCTGTGGATGTTAAAGTAGGCAGATTGGTTCATAGTTATTGATATTCTCTTTCTCTCTCTGGATAAATGATGGACAGCCTATGTGCCTCTCAACTAATTACTTATAGAAAACTTTTAGAAGGACATGGAAAGAGTCATACATTGTGAGAGTATGGAAGGGTTGGATTCTTTTTCTTTTTTAAACAGATAATTTCTTCATTTTGTTTCTGTGTTTTGTTTTCCTATTACAAAGATTTACACATTACACTCCACTTCACAAGAAGTCTCTTTATAATTCAGTAAAATAATGAAATAAAACTAAAACTGAAAATATCTGCAGTATTACACATCTGTAGCATGCCCTCATTCATCTATATAAAAAACAGAAATTTATTTTCCCTCCTACACCCCCCAACCCATTGAGGAAAAAAAAAAAAGATTTCTTGAGATAAATATGTATAGTCAAGAAAAATTCCTTCAGCAGTCACACACCACACAACACACAGACACACACACACAGATACAAAAATCTGTACTCTAAATTCACCATCTTTTTTAATGAGATTGAATGTTTTCTCATTGGTCTTCTGGAACCAGGAATGGTTCCATTAACAGTTCTTATAGCTTTCAAAATTAGCTTTTACAATGCATTTATTGTATAAATTGTTCTAGCTTTGCTAATTTCATTCTTTCTCAGTTTGTAAAAGTCTTTAAAATTGTTTATTCTGATAATATTGATGTTATAGTATAAATTGTTCTTCTAATTGTTTACTCTATTAGTTCATATGGCTTTCCATGTCTTTTTAAAATCATCCATTACTTCATTTTTTACACTACAATACTATTTCATCATATTCATACATCCACATTTATTCAACTATTCCTTATTTGATTAGAACCTCCTTTTCCTTCTTTAATCTCTTCTGAGTAAAGGCTTAGTAGTGGTATAGCTGGGACAAAATACTTTCACACTGTTAAATAACTTTTTGTGTCTAATTCCAAATTACTTTACAACATCCACAACAATAGAAACTAACATTTATATAATGCTTACTGTGGACCTGGTAAGTGATTAACAATTATATTTCATTTCATTCACAATTTTGGGAGGTAGATGCTATTATAATCCTCATTCTACAAATAAGGAAACTGAGACAAACAGAGGTGAAGTGATTTGTCCAGGATCACACTTTTTACTCTTTCTAGAATGTACCTAACACAGTGTGCCTGCTTCTTTACAGCTTCTTCACCATTTGCCATTTTCTTTCTTTCTTTGGTCAAATCTTTGCTAATATGATGGGTTGAGTTCTGCATGTCAGAAGAAAGTACCATATTAATAAGAAAAAAATTCATATAAACTAAGTAAAGTTCTATGGAAAGGAGGTCTATATCAATGATTATGTCATATACTCATAGGGCTTCACACAATATACTGAATTTTTTTTAGCAGTTAGGGCAACAAAAAGTATTTGCCAAATTAGAAAAGTGCTCATTAGAGAAAAAGACAATGGAGTGTCTGTGGCATATAATTGGCCAGAGGAAAAATCTGTATAATTTGCTGTCTTCAAATAGTTGAAGGAATGTCAAGTGGAAGATGCAATATATTACATTTATTATACTTGACCCCAGAGAATAGAACCAGCCTAACAGGTGAGAATTGCAAAAAACCAATCTTGATCAGATGTGAATTAGATCACCAGCTTCCAGTGTATCTTCCAACTACAGAATTCTATGGTCTGCATAAAAGAGGCTATTCTTTACTAAGACATCTCTACACTGACAAAATACTTGCTGTGACTATTAAATTTTATGGCACAACTATTAACACTTCATCCCTGAGTTTCTCACCCTGACAGAGTTTTCTCACTGATCTGCTGAAATACCCCAAAGATTTCCAGTAATCCTGAAAAGAAGAGGCAATTTAACAGTTATAAGAACTCCTTTACCTTGGTCCTTATTTTGACCTACCAAGACTGCATACTTGGGACTTGATACATCCAACATGACTAAAGGAGCTATTTTCTCACAGGCATAAAATATAAACTCACCAAAAATGCTAGTTCATATGATGGAGATGAATGAAGATTTGGCTCACAGTGGACATGAATAGGTTGTGATTTATGATACATAAAGAATTATGTAGGAGATATAGTATAAAGAATGCCAAAAAACAAATATATGAATGCTGGTCATATAACAAGAACAAAGAAATAGTTATCTCTTCCATCCCATCATTGGGGTTAGGGCCCAGAGCCAACACAAAATTTTTTGGCCTTCCTTCCATACCAGAGAAGTCTGAATTATTATGATTTTAAAAGATAAAATATGTTGACAGGATACAATACTATACATATGTTTTATGCATTTCTGAGTTTATAAACATTTTCTCTGTTGTGTCCTGGCCTTCTCATGTCATCTGTGGCTTCCACAAACTCCTAAATTCCCATTTAATTCCTTATGCCCACCCTTGATATTTTCAAACAGCAATGGGGAAATTTGTGATGTGGAAGGGAAAACTACAACTGAACAGGCCATGTGCTCCATTGGAATCCATGCAAGAGAAATCAAAAAAGACCCCTAACATATAGACATTCTGAAGTAAATGGATAAAAACAAGCAGATGAACATGCATGGAATAGTGAAGTGCATTATTAAAGAGAATAAGAATATCTATTTTGATGAAATCATAGACCCAATAAAACACTGTGGTATGGAAGGCATACTTTTGACTCACATTTAATTTTTTGTCCACTAAAAACTCCCAGGTTGTTTCTTCCCCTTCCTCCCTTAACTTTCCCCCCAGCCTTCCTTAGCTAGTTAATTTGTTAAATCTGGGTAGTGAATTTTATATTTATGCCTAATAAATTTCATTTTATTAGATTCAATCCATTATTCTAGCCTGACAGATCTTTTGGGTTTTTGAGTTCATTCTCCAACTGTTATCTAGCCTCTCCCAGATTCATGTTATCTGAAAATTTGATAATCATATCTTTTATGTCTTTATCAAATTTATTAATAATAATTAACAGAAAAATTATCTAACAATATAATGCAGTCAAAGACAAATTCTTGGAGCACTCAATATCCTCTAGATTTACCTAATACTACCTTTGGGATCCAGTCATCAATCAATCAATAAACATTTAATAAGTGCCTACTATGTGCCAGGCATTATATTAAGTGCTGGAGATATCAACAAAACAAAATAAAGAAACACAGTCCCTGTCAAGGAGGTTACCAATATACAAACATACATAAAGCAAACTATATACAAGATAAATAGGAAATAATTAACAGCAAGAAGACAAAATTAAGAGGGGTTAGGAAAGACTTTCTGTAGGCAATAGGCAGAGCTGAAAAGGAAGAACATTCCAAGGCGGGGGATAGCCAGACCTTGAAATTATGATGAAAATGACTGGTAGTACCATAATTTTATTCACCAGAACTGGAGTAGTTGGGGAAAGGAGTCAAATGGTGATGGGAAAACTGAGTTCAGTTTGGGACTTGATTCTGAGTAAAAAATATAGTCTGTCTCTGAATGGATTAATACTTTAAGAACTAAGTATATGGAGATTCTCAGCTTCAAGATTTAAAATAGCCTCTAGATAGTAACACATGGTTTCTAATCCCAGCTCTACTACTAAGGATATAACTAGTTTCATAACCTTGAACAAGTCTTTGGGCTTATGTTTTCTTTCTCTAAAGTGAAGTAGCTGGATTATCGAGTTGTTAAGTATGTTTTCTACCTTGGATCCCTTGGGCAGTCTGGTTAACCCTTTGGATCTCATCTCAGAATAATGTTTTTAAATGCCTAAAATTATGTGAGATTTCAAAGGAAACCATAACTAATTCATGGACTTCAGGTTAAAACTCCTTGGATCATTAAATGACCGTACAAATCTAATCTATGATCCTATGATCCTTCCAGTTCTAAACCTGATTCCATAAATCATTTGACTTGGAAATAGTAATTGCTTTAATTTACACATAATTTTGAATTAACCTCCATCAAATTAACAAGGTTATACAGTATCATTGTTCTCATCACTACATTAAGACTCAAATTACATTGGAAAAAATAATATGGCAACAATTGGAAAGCAACTAATTACAAGCAATTATAAGACAAATAATGTTTATAGTATAAGTAGCGTTTGAGGGAGTTTAACAGACACTGATTCTCCATTTCTATAAGCAACTGCTTAAAGCCAAAGAACAAAATGACTTGTAAAAACATGGCACTACTACTTTCATCTTCATCCCAATTAGTATTACAAGACATCTTTCCATTAAAAAAAAATAATAATAAACAGTCTTGACTTGCCTACTCTACTAATGGAAAGATAGACTATGTGATCTGGGAGTTCATAACCCCAATTTAAACAGTCAAATGTTTTTGTACAAGATGGCAAGATTATTAGTAAATATCATAACAACTTCAATACCTAGCTGCTTTCAACAAGTTTCATGGAGAAATGTGAACAAACCCCTATACTTGTTAGACAATTATATAACCCTGCAGGGTATCTGGAATGCAAGCTCAAACCTCTTTTCTAGTAGCATTTTTTTTTTTTCATGCTGACAACATTTTGAAGTCCAGTTTGGAAGTGTTTTCTGATCTTTAGAGGTATATATTTTGTCTCATGACACATTTATCTTCAAATGGAATGCATTTTTTTTAGTTTTCTAAGTTCTCCAAGTAAAAAATAATGGGAAGGCTCACTAACATTTTGGCTCTCTCCTAACTTGATCAGTTACATATTAATTTTATGTGAATTAGTCATCTCAACAATGATGTCTTTCTTTCTTGCTGAGGCAATTGGAGTTAAGTGACTTGCCCAGGGTCACACAGCTAGGAAGTGTTAAATGTCTGAGGTCACATTTGAATTCGGGTCATCCTGACTTCAGGGCCACTACTCTATCCACTACACCACCTAGCTGCCCCAATGATATGTTTCTTAATAGACCCAAATTACCTATTCCAGAACACTAAATTTCCTATTTATTAAGATACCTGCAGAATTCTGAGATGTAGTGCCAACGCCCTTCTTCCCTTAGATCATTTTCCAGTTGGTTGAGATTTATGACAAATTAGGCATCAGGTTTACCATTAAATTAAGGTCCCATCTGTATTTTGTAATTTTCGATTTAGAGGAATACCTTTGCAGAACAAATCCTCCTCCTCACAATCTGACCCACTGAGGCATGAAGTTGTCAGCTGCAGGAGCTCTGAGCTCTACAAACTCCTGAAGGTTAGATAAGCTTCTATGGAAAAACAGGTTAAAGAACGATGCAGGCGGGAGACTCAGAGCCCTCTAGGGCTGGGCGCCAGTGTTTTGCTTATTCCTTTTTAAAACAGAAGGCAAAACCCCAACAGCTTCTGCCTATTGTGTAAAAGCCATACGAATTCATTCCCATTCACACTTGCAAGGCTAAGGCTGGAGCAAAACATGAAACAAACGGCCCCTCCCGATCTCTGCAAGTGCGAAAAGGGTAACACGTAGAGTTTTAGAACAGTGAATGCTTTTTTTTTTTTTGGCCTCAGGGAAACAGTGTGCGGAGTATAACCAGACCTGAAGCGACCAAACCCACCCCACAGAAAAGGGAGAGAGCCGCGCCCCCGCAGCGCAGCCCTGCCCAGCCCAGCCCCGCCCTGCACACCGCCCAGCCCAGCCCAGCCCAGCTCAGCCCAGCCCAGCTAGGAGGACTAGGACCCGCCCACGCTAGCTTAATTTTTTAAAGGCTCAGCTCTCACAGATGAGTACTCTTTCCCAATTCCACTTAGACTCCTTCACCCCTATTTGGTCTCCCACATAAGTAAAGTCCAAACGCGGTCTCCTGCTCCGGTACCTCCCGCTCTTAGGGAACCTTGGCAAAAGATTGACCAGGCAAGGGGCTTCCCGGCACTCGCGGGAGGCCCGCCCCAATCTAAGACGGTAAATGATTGACAGCCCGCTGGGGCTATGAGCGGGATGGGCGGGGTCGTATACGTCACTTCCGGACCCCGAGGGGCGAGGGGCTATATAAGGGACTTGCTCACGCAGCGTCCTCGCTTACACAGTATGGCCGGCGACATTAGCTAGCGCTCGCTCTATGCTCTTCTCTGTAACGGGAACCAGCGGAGTAAAAGAGACTGAACAGCTTCTGCCTCTTATTTCCAACACGGACTCAACTTTTGCACGAGAGGAAAAAAAAAAGCCGGGAAAAATTTTATTCATCTTTTTTTTTTAAAGTTAATATAAAATTATAACAAGCAAAAAGAACCACACGCACGCAAAAAAAAAAAAACAAAAAAACCTCCTGAACTTTAAAGAAGCAGCAGGAACAACCCGCAGCGGCGGAGGCGGCAGCGGCGGGAGAAGAGATTTAATTTAGTTGATTTTCTGTGGTTGTTGGTTGTTCGCTTGTCTCACAGTGATGGAAGCTGCACACTTCTTCGAAGGGACCGAGAAGCTGCTGGAGGTTTGGTTCTACCGGCAGCAGCCAGACGAGAGCAAAGGATCTGGGGATCTCCGCACCATCCCAAGGTCGGGGCTGCGCGCGGGGGACCGAGGGGTTGGAAGCACGGATAAGCGGTCAGCGGGCCGAGCTAAGGGGGTGGGGGGGGCGGAGGTGTAGAGAGGGCCGGAGACATGCTACCCGTCAGGTGGTAAAATCCTATGTTCGGTAGTCGGCGCTCTAATTTGTCGTGGTGGTGATGAGGGCGGGAGGACTGGAGCGCCGTTTGCAGTGGGGGCCTCTACCTCGTGCTGACCGCGTTCAGGTAACGTCCTATCTCGGGCCGGGGGTGGGGTAGGGAGCGCGGGCTTCAGGTGATTGAGGAATGGAATGTTCACTCATCCGGGATCCTGGGCGCCGCCCCCGCTGGGAAGCGAGGGAAAAGAGGGGCCACAGGTCAGTGGTTTGTATCCTTTCCACCCTCTGGCAGGTGAAGTGGGCGCCACTAGCTCGAGCTTAATTTTAGGGCGTTCTTCCGTCAGCGTTAGGTGACTTCGAACCAGCTATTCCCACCACCGCTTCCCCAGCCTCTGTTGGAGTTTGGGGAAGAGGGCAGATTATGTTCCCGCCGCTGCCGGGAGGAAGGGGAATTCCACCCGATTCCTCTTCGGAGTAGGGTCTCCTTTAAGCAGGCCTCCTGCGGAGCCGCCATAAAAACCCGCCTCCCGAGGCCTCCCCCTTGTGTACTAGTCGAGTCCCTGCAGGCTGCCTCCATGTGGCGTGGAGTGAGCGGGAGGCGGCGATGTCGCAGTGTCCCGGGCGGCCTCGGATGGGGGTGAGGGGCGCCTCTGTCGCCTGGAAAGGCTCTGCATCAAAACCTCTGGCCTTGTTCGTGGCCCGCGCGGCCTCGGGCTGCTTGGGGGATGTCTTGGCCCTCCAGGCTGGTCTGCAGCTGCCCTTAAGGACTTGATGAATCCCCTGACTGTAGGATAGGAGAGGAAGTATTGGTCGGAGGCTTTTCTGACCTTGTGCCATATAACCTGTTACTTAAGCTGGTGAGATCAGGGACCTGGGGAACTGGTCTGAAATGTTAATAGGATTGATGCCCATCCTGCAATTCTGCTTGGGGACATAATGCTCTGCGTGTGACATTATACTGCTTAATTCCTTAAGCTTGGTCAGGGAGATCTGGGGCCCTGGGCTCCCTGCACTTCAGGGGGCCAGAGGCTTTCAGAAACTTTGCTAGATAGCGACTGATGTCTTTAGAGGCACATTCGGAGACTAGTCCTTTTTTTCCCTTAAAAGTGGCATTATAGGCAATCCTGACCTATATTTCATGAGAAAGATAGCTGAAAGAAATTTAACCTAGTGTCGATTGACCTATAGTATTTAGCTTTTTACCGCGGCAACCCCTCATCTTTTCCTCTTCTCCCCCTTCCCCTTCCCCACCCCCACCCACCCCTGGCCATCACAACGATTACACGTGAGGTTCTTAGCTCTGCCTTGTGGTCTAGCTAGCTCTTCATTGAAAAGTTGAACCAATGGGAGCTTGAAGGTTTAGGCCCTACGGCTGTCCGCCAATGGGATTTTGAAGATTGTTGGCTGCCACAGACCTAATTGTCTGATAAAGAGGAACCGGGGTTAAGGGGAAAGTAGGAGGTGCTGCCGGGGCATTATAGGCACTTTTCGTTTTTCGCTGCAAAATCTGAGGATTTCTGATCCGAGTTGTTGACTACAAAGTACATTGGCTCTTTGTGTGGCACACAAAGTAAAACAGATAAAACATACCTTGTATGTCCATACTGATTATTGCAGAAATTTTAGCCACAGATCTTTCTATATCTTTTTCAGACCCAATCAGTAAACAGATTAACTTGGCCAACAGATTTTCCCCATGATTCAAATAGTTTGTTGGAGAAGGCTGAGCTGTACCCTTTGATCCAGTAGTGTGACTTATGGATCTGTATCCCAAAGAGACCATAAGAGGGGAAAAGGACCTACTCTGCAAGAATTGTTTGTAGCAGCCCTTTTTATTAGTGTCAAAGAACTGGAAGTGGACTGGATAGCCATCATTTGGGGAATGATTGAATAAGTTATGGTATATGAGTGTAATGGACTATTACATACTTTTTAGAAAAGCCTGGAAAGATATCAAAGAACAGAATCAAGAAAACATTGTACACAGTAGCAACATTATTTGATGGACTTGGGTCAACAGTACAATATTCAAGGCAATCCAATAGAGAATGCCATCCTCAGAGTGGATAAATGGGAATATCCATCTATAAAGACTGAAATGGGTTCAAGAATAGTTCATATATTATCCTTTAGGGAAGTTTGTGGTGTCACTTGGAGGAAGGATAATTTATAGCACATTCTTAAATCTATGTCTGAACTTTTGGAAATTTAACTCTTTTATAATGTTTTTGTTTTATTCGTTTAAAAACATGATTGAGAAGAGATTCATGGGCTTTATAAACCTGCCCTATGACCCATCATACAAGAATTAAGAATTAAGAAAGTTGCCCTGACCTGAGACAGAACTGTTTCCCCCCAAAAGCTCTTCCTGTTCTCTATCTATCCCTTAAATCACAGAATATGAAAAAGAAATCACAATTTAAGCAACCCACAAAGGTGAAGTGACTTATTTATACTTAAGGTCAATGTTCAGTGCTACCACTGTGACACCAAATTGCCTTATTTTGGTTCTTTGGTTTCTCAAGCAAAAACAAAACATGAGAATGGATTCAGATCTGTTTCTCTAGTGGGCAAATACCCTGAATCTTCCTAGAAGCCCCCAGATTACTGCTGTAGAGGCATTTTTTTAGACTTTTAAAGTTGCATTGCCAATTTGGGAAAAATACGGGACTGATCCAACTAAGTATGATTGTTCCAACTAAGTATGATTGTTAAGCTGTTTGTGACAATTGTGGAATCCTTTTATATAATGGTGTTTAGAAATTGTGGAAGGAATTTTTATTGAGTAGCTTGGATTTGTTTTAGGGAGAAGAAAGAGCTCTTTACTAAATATTCTGAGGTATTCCAAATCAATTTCCAAAACAATTGGTAGTCAGTAAACAAGCATGTGAGTGAGTATAACTGAGAAAAGGAGAGGGAGAGGGGTGTGTGTATGTGTGTTCTTTTATGGACTGACTAACCTAGATTTTACTTTCTCATCTTTCTGACCTGAACTTTTGGGTTGAGGCTTTGTTGCACTAAACTTATTCAGCTTATTATAAGTAGTATAAGATTTGTTATAATGAAATTTTGACCCCTGACCATGAGCCAAAAAAGCTAAGGAACTTTAAAGAAGTAAATAAGTAAAGAAGTAAAATAGTGTCATTCTATTGGCATATTTCCCATCTAACTTGATTAGTTTGTAACATTTAACAATATTTAGACTATCTAGTGCAGTGTAGACTATAAAAAAGTTGGGACATGCTTTGTAGGTTAATGTTGTAATGAAATATATTCATTTTATTAAATTATGACATTTTATCATAAGACTTTAATTTGAATTTTCATCTCTGAATTCCCAAATTCTCTTCCAAACTAAAATCCAAAATATTAGGATCCAAGTTCCCCAAGAAATTTTTAAATAGGAAAAAGTGACATCAAAAGAAGTGGGGAAGTGAAGGGAAATGACCCCATTTGGTTTTTTTCTTCACAAAGGTTTGCCATTTCCTTAAACTCATAGAACTGAGTGGTTTGCCTAGGGTTACACAGTCTTGAGATCAGATTTGAACTCAGAAAAAGGTCTTCCTGACTTGTTATGCCTTATCCGCCATCTAGTGGTAACATTTTATTACACACAGGTAAGAATGGGGTATATCCTAAATAGTATGTAAATGAGCTTGTAAAAAAAAAAAAATTAGCGTGAAGGGCCTTTAAATGCCAGAGAGGTTCTAGTAGAATGATAATGAATTCTGAGAAACCTGTGAAATCCACAAAGATTGTGACCAAGTAGATTTTGGAGGGGGGGGGTAGTGACAAGATTTTGAGTTTTCTGCATAGAGAAGTAAGACTAGTCGAGTCTACCAGATCTAATAAAATGGAAAGATGGAATAGAAGATTCAATGGAAGATTGAATAGAAATGGTATGACAAGAACCCAAATTATGTCCCAGAGGAAGGAGAACATATCCAGGAGGGAGAATACAACCATGTCCACTGAGATCAAGAAAGATGAGAACTGAAAAAGACCTGAAGCAATAAAGATACTTGCTGACCTTAGTGAGAATATTTTTAGTTGAAAATGAAAGTGGGTTGAGAAGTGAGCTTTTAAAGGTGAGAGTAGTCAGTGGCACTCCAAATCCGTGAACAGGAGGAATACAGTAAAAAGTAAGCATATTAATAGGTCAGGTGCTTGGGGAAAAAAAAAAGGAATAGAAAAAGCACAGTAAGGATGGTTTATTGGGGGGGGGCATCTCAGGATTATTCTGAAGGGCTGCTAGGTGGTTCAGTAGATAGAATGCTAAATATTAGAATAAGGATGACTTGAATTCAAATGCAGCCTCTAGAAACTTAATACTGCAGCAGTTATTTCCTGAAAGGAGCTGGAAAGAATCTGACACTACTGAACATTTTCCTGAAGTTTAAAAATCTTTCCCTCCCCCCCCCCCCAAGAATTTTAATTCATAAAATAGAAGACAATATGAAAATTACATTTTGTTAAGCTTACACATAAATTAGAATTAAATGTAAGATGTACATATGTGTGTGTATGTAAGAAATCTCTCAGCACGGTGGATAGGTCCTCCTGACTTCAGGGCTGGTGTGACCCTGAGCAAGTCACTTAACCCCAATTTCCTCTGCCAAAAAAAAAAAATCTCCTGAAGCTGATTCCATTTTATACTGCTAGTTTTTGTGGTACATAATTTTGAAAAATAAAATTTAGTTGATAAGTCATTTATATAGATTTCCCATTGTGTATGTCTAACCTTTCCAGTGAGCCATTCCATAAAACAAATATTAAACAGTTCTGATCAGTACATTGAAAAATTTCCCAAAAAAATGTTTGTGGCAGTTCTTTTTGTAGTGACAAGAAACTGGAAACTGAATAGATACCCAGTAATGTTATAATTCTATAATTATTATAATTATATATTATTATAATTCTATTATTCTGTAAGAAACGACCAACAGGATGATTTCAGAGAGGCCTGGAGAGACCTACATCAACTAATGAAATGAACAGAACCAGGAGGTTATTATACACAAGACTATATGATGATCAATTGTGATAGCCATGGCTCTCTTCAACAATGAAGTGATTAAAACCCAATTCCAATGTTCAGTGATGAAGAAAGCCATATAATATATACCCAGAGAGAGGCCTGTGGGAACTGAGTGGAACACAACATAGCATTTCCACTATGTTGTTGTTTGTGCTTGCATTTTGTTTTTTTTCTGATTGTCTGATATTGTGCAGCAAGATAACTGTAAATATGTATACCTGTATTGAATTTAACGTAGATCAGTTAGATCACTTAATCAATGTTTCTCTGTATCCATATTTATTTCAGTAATACTCACTAACCATTCTTCAATCAGTGGGCATCTACTTTCTTTCCAATTCTTTGCCTAATACATTTAGACATGTTTGAAGGTAGCCATATGAAGGATCTTGGCTATAAGATTTGGAATTGAAGACATAACAAATTAAAGGAATTGACTTTTCTTGGAAAAGGTCCTGGGATGTGGTGCTGAAAATGATAGTTTTGGGAGTAGCTCATCCCCTTTTAGAAAGGATTTACAATTTGTACACATGTATCAGCAGAAAGATGTATAATAGAAATCCTTTCCTGAATCTAATAGATTATTATTTTACATTGGCTAACATAGGGACTAAAGAAATCAACTTGGTGTATAGGGTTAATTAAGTAAGTTTCAGGGAGAAATAACTTGAAAGGACTATGGTTCTTTCTTGGCAGAGAAATTTTGCTTTTTGTGATTTGTTGTTAAAGGTATAATATTTGTGTAATAGGAGATACATATAATCATATAATCATCCCTGGTACCAGAGACACCTTGAGCAAATGGTAATATAAAGAGATTGTGTTCTATTGTGATAATGGAAAGATGTAGTCTTAATCCAGAAAGGCTGAGGGATGAGTTTCTCATCTTTTAAAACAAAATGTAATGGAATTAAGTAGTATATTATCAGGCACACCCAACACTTTTTTGCTAAATGATTCTAATAAGGAATTTTTCTACCCATTTAAAGAGAACAGATTCAAGAACCAGTTTCGGATAATTTCTTTTAATACTGTGTCATCTGAATATATAAGCCAAATTCAATTTGGGCTGCCTTTTTTGCTTTTTGCTGAAGCAATTGAGGTTAAGTGACTTGCCCAGGATCATACAGCTAGGGAATGTGTCTGAGATTTGAACTCAGGTCCTCCTGACTTGCCACCTAGCTGCCCCCACCCCCTTTTTTTTAAACATTGTCCAGTAATTTTTTTCCAACAATTGGGTGACTTAAGGCAATTTTAATACTTATAAAAAAGTGCCATCCACATCCTGAGAAAGTATGGTGTTTTCACCTTTTTCTTAATTGTTGCTTGCTTGGATTTTTTCCCCCACCCTGATCTGGTTTTTGTTGTTGTTTTTGAGGGGTTTATTTGTTTGCACACCATAACAAATATGGAAATAGAAGACTTGTTTGACATCTTTTTGCTGCCTCAAGGAAGGATAAGGAGAAAAGTATGGAATACAAGGTGAAAGGTGAACTATTTTTGCATGTCATAAAACAAAATGATAAAAAAATTTTCAAATTGTTTCCTGTCGATATTGAGATTCTTCCAACTTCAGAATTATGGGGCTAAATTGATTTCCCAGTGTGGATTATTTTTTGTTTTGTTTGATCAGAAAAATATAAGGGATTCAAATTCAGCCTGGGGCAACTTAGACTGGTGTATTTGATAATTTTCAGGTCTTCAATTCAGAGTAATTGCTACTGCTCCCTTGCCCCCACTCCACTCCTTTGTGTGGGGGTGGGTGGTAGTGGTAGGGGAGGTGAGCTATTAATCTGGGGACAGATAGCTTAGATTATACTGAAGTGATTGAAATAAATTTAGATATCTGGGATAGTGGATTGTCTCTATATATATAACTATAACCCCTGGGGAAAATTTTGTTTATTTAAAATTAAAAGGCTTAATTATGGTTATTAATTGGGGGGGCTTCCCCAAACAAGCCTGAGCCATTCAAGCTACTGAGGTTATCCTCAGAATTATCTCTCTTTCCCCTTCATCCCCACTTCATTATACATATTAGAGTTTAGCTTTGCGCATTACTTAATTTTGCGGACATGTGTATGTTATGAACTAAATACATGAACTCCGTAGCACTAATGTTTGTTCTATATATAGTAACTGGATAAATATATGCTGAATGAGGGAATGAATTCAACTTAGGAGGCAGAATGGCAAGTAACTGAAAATAAACTATAGAAAAAAGCAAATTAACTTATGAGAGCTTTTGATTCATGAACTGGATTTGTACATATTGAAATTTAATCCATTTTTGTAGCCTACTATAGTTTATACAAAGGGGCAACTATCTAAACTTAGGTGAAACTTGTACTTTTAAAAAAAATTAAATTTAGCAGTAGTATCCTACATTTGATTTTTGGTTTTTGTTTTGTTTTTTGCTTTTTGTTGAGGCAATTGACTTGCCCAGGGTCACACAGCTAGGGAATAAAAAAAAGTGTCCCAGTCATGACAGAGAGACCAGATTTTAATTCAGGTCCTCCTGACTTCAGGGCTGGTGCTCTATCCACTGTGCCACCTAGCTGCCCTTTACATTTGGTTTTAATTTGATGTAAGCTGAACAAAAAGGAAGTTTCACATTACTTTGTATACAATTTGGGTATTTGATTTTTCCTATTAGAATATTCCAGGGTGAATTTCTTACCTGGTAAAATGGGAGCAGTTCCATTACTGTTTCAGGGCTTATTAAAGAAAGTCAAGGAGGAGATTGAAACTGCTACCTTAATTTGAAGGCTGGATTTCAGGAAATCTGACTTTAAAATCTTACCTGTAGGTATATAGGTAAATATAAAAAAGACAGGTTCTCTGAATCAAAGTTTCTACAAATGAGAGTTTAGTACTTATTTACTTGGTACTTTGCTGATTAAGGACATTTCTTACTGGGCAGAATCTGCAAGTTACTCAAAGATTTCCATATATTATGTGCCAATATCTAATTATTTGTGACTTCTATTAAAATGATCTGGACAAGTCAGTAACTTGCTGCTTCATATCAAGGCTAAATAGTATTTTATTTGCTGAAAGACGTTAATTTAATAGTTGTACTAAACCTTTAAAATTGGAAATTTATCTGGCAGTGATTCTGCAGTTTTTAAACTGCGCTTGACATTGAAACCAAGATTTTTATGGTTAAAAGAAATTTGCAGTAAAGACTAAGGACCAGTAGTTGCAAATATAGTAATTGAAACAGCATTAACTTTTTCTGGAACTCATTCCATACTTGACTACATCATTGCTCAAGCTTTACAGCATCAGTGTTATACATTAAAGGAATCCACAGTCTAGGCCAAAAAACCTTTTAGCAAAAAAAAAAATGTTTTTAAATAAAAAGAACTTAAAAAAAAACAACAAAAACAAAAGAACCCCCAAATATTCCCCACAACAGCTTTTTCTTTTTTTGAAACCTGCGTTTGTACTTAAATCCACGTAAAATCAAAATCAAGGAGTTTTTCTAAGCTGTTGCCCAGAACAGAAGGGATTCAGATTAAGGAATAGCACCAGTCAGAGAAGACTGTATTGATCAACAGGGAATTTTCATTCAAAAGCCCAGCATCTTTCATTCCTCGGACCAACTAATATGTATACCAAACATAGTGCTTCCTCATACATTATTAAAACTGATCTTGAAATATCAGATCAGACTGGCATAATTGAAAAGCTACATGTTATTTAAAGTGGCTTTTACTTTGATATCATTCCTTTGGCAAGGGACCACAGAGATCAGTTGGTCTATAACTCCACTTTGTTTAAATATTTTATAACTTAATATTTTTTTTCCCAACATTTTTGTAAAACTTTTAAGCAGGCAAATCTGTGGGTGGTTAGGTATGTACAATTCCATATTTATCATATTATAAGGAAAAGGTGTGAGAGAAAAGGCATGAGAGAAAAAGTAACCCTAACCCTACTCTTTTCCTTACTCCTACCCCAGCACATACATAGTTGTCTGCTAGTCTCCCTTGATATCAAGGGCTGTCTTTGCCTTTCTTTGTATCCCCAGCACATGATTGCACAGTACCTGTATATATACACAGTTGACCAATCAAATTGGAGAGTGGTTTCCATAGCAGTAGGGATAATTAGATCTATTTTGGATGGTTGAGTTGTAAGCTGTATTTCTTTGTGTGATTTGATTTGGAGCAATGTTTCTGGGGGAAAATAAGATTAAAAATAGCAGTGAATTATTGTCATAAGCCATGTTGATGTTCTAAAATGTTGTAACTATATTAAGTCTGACTTAATATATCCTTAATCACTGAGGCTGTTTCTTTTGGTCACCTTCCTGCCTTCTTTCTCCTCATCCCCACCAACCTGCCTCTCCAATAATTGGGTCTCACTGAGTATCTGAATGAGTTTCTAAACAACACTCCAGGAGGTCATTTCATTTCTGACTTGCAGTCAGCTGTCATGATACTATATACTGATGCTGTTAATCTTTTGGCTTTACTTAACATTTTATTTAAATAACATTTTGTTCCAATTACACAAATACATTTTAATATTTTTTAAAATACTGAGTTCCCTTCTATTCTCCCTCCTTGACATATTAAGCCGTTTTGATGTAAACGCATATGCAAATTTGAAAATACGCAAAATGCACTGAAAAAAAGAAAAAAGGAAAAAGGAATAAAATGAAAATTTGTATTTCAGTTTAAATTCAGAAAATCATTTCTTCTGGTTGTGAATAGCAATTCTAATCATGAGTCTTTTGGAAATGATTATATTGCTCAGAATTATTTGATTCCATTTGATTTGATTGATTCCCGTCATTCCCTATTCCCTCAATTTCCAAATCTTTGTCATCACAAAAAGAGCTGCTAGAAATACTTTTTGTACAAATAGGTCTTTTTCCTCTTCTAGGTGGCACAGTGGATAGAGCACCAACCCTGAAGTCAGGAAGAGCTGAATTCAAATTTTATCTGACACCTTAACACTTCCTAGCTGTGTGACCCTGGGCAAGTCACTTAACCACAATTGCCTCAGCAAAAAGAGATACAGATCTAGTAGTGGCATTGCTGGATCAGTGGAAGTTTTATAGCTATATAGACACAGTTCCAAATTTTCTTTTCAAAATAATTCCAATAGCTCTGCACAACTGGAGATTACTACCAACCAGCAGTGCATTTTATTATAAGGACTTTTTTTTGTTGTTGGCTTCCTTTTGGATATAAGATGGATGTTTTACTTGTTTAACTTCCTGTTTATCATCCTTCATTCCCCCCCTTCCTAATATCATTTTTGAAGACCAGAAATGTCTTAATATAGCATACTTTAAATATATTAAAATATATTTATACAGCTATTTTGCAGCACATGAAAAGTCAGGTCTAGAAAGAGAAAGGTAAAAAAAAGTGTGAAAATGCTATGTAGTGGTTATTTATATAATTTATACTGTACTTTTATTTATATAATTTATATTGCTTAGTGCACATATGACATCATCTTAATTTCTGCCAGAAAATTGTAATTATGTAATTATGTTAATTTGTAGAAGTATGGAGTATAAACTTATATAGTTCTTTAAAGGTTTACAAAGTTCTTCCTTCACAGCAACTCTGTGAAATAGACTATCTCCATTTCACACACAAGGGAAAAGCTTTTAGAATTTCTTGGCTTCTGTGTATTGGAAAGCCTGATTCAGAATCTTTTGTTTTTCTGTCTTAGAACTACTTATTTCACCCAGGTTTAAAAGAAAAGACTGTGAATTTCTAGTTTCTAGTATGTCATAAAACCCAAATATATTGTATGCATAGAATGAAAAGTAGTGAATAATGCTATTGCATATTTTCAGTAGCATTCGACTAAGAGTTGATGCTGAATGCCGACTTGAAGATATATTCAAACTATTCCCTGAATAATGAGGTGTATGGTGCAATAGAGTAGAATTGATCTGGAGTCAGATCTTCCTGGGTTGTGTTTACCCCAGTTTCTTCCTCTGTAAAATTACTCCTTTGATATGAAAATCCCAAGATTAGGACCTGGAAAGTCTTTCATTTGAATCATCCTAACCAATGCAGATATACTAGTATAGTAGTCTTCCTTTACCTGGAGTTCTTAACGTCCCACCCCTTTCCTCAAATAATCTTTCACTTTTTGAGTTGGTAAGGCATAGGAGAGTGGAACATATGGGCAGGGCATCACTGAAGTATAGACTGGTGTTTGCTATTCTGGCTGTGGGTTGACATATTAATAATTGGAAGGAGAGAGACAAGACATGGTAAGTCTCACTTGGCAGCTGTCACGCAGGTTTATTATCCTCCCCTTTGCTTACACAAAGAGAAGCTGGAATATAATAACGTTTTGGCTTCTAAAGCTAGGGGAGCAGTATAGAAAGTGAGCAATATTGTGCTTGAAATAAACTTGTTCAGGTTATTCTCAGGAAAGAACCAGGAGTATAAGGTTTGGAACTGGAGAAACAGATTTTTGGCTCTCTATAATAGCGGTAGTGAAATTGGATGCTCATGGATTTTCCATTGCATCATTGACTCTAGTGCTTTTGAGTATAACATTTGAGTATAACGTTTGAATTGCCTCATGCTAAGAGGATAGAAATGAAATGTAAGAAATCATTTCTAGAGTAAAACTTAGGTAAACTTCCACAAAATAGAATCACCAATTTTTAAATTTAAAAATGTCAGTCTTGGTTAAAATGATATCTTAATTTTTGTAGTTAGTTTATCATAATTTTCAGGCAGGTACTACTACACTGCTAGTTGATTGGGATTGGAAGTGTTTCTGGTTTTAAGTTGTGTGTGTTTTGTTTTTCTTTGGAAGGAAATAAACACCCCCAAAGCTAGGTTACTATCATTGTCTTCCATATTGACCAAATTAAAAAAACCCATTTAAATACCATGATTACCTCCCAATCATACACATTCACATTCCTTCCAAAGGCCCAAGCTTGGTCCTTATTAATAATTACAGTATTTTCTGTTCCTATGATTTTTCTGAGTTCTTCATATTCACATACTAATATTTACTTGTTTGTCATTCTTTGTCAAAATGAATTTTTTTCTCCATAAAAGTACATGGTTGGTAGTTATGGGTTATGTTTTAAATCATCACTTTGTATTGCTTTGAGCTGCAGTTGCTCAGATTTTGATTTTGGATACCAGAAGAAAAATTGATGGTATAGTCTTTTACTTGAATTTCTGTTTCACTGTCTTAGGGAAAATCAAGTGGGTCAAAGGCTATAAAAACTAATTGTATAAATTTTTCTTTATAGGTTTGAGTGGGACAAACTTTTGGAGAATGTGCATTGTTTAATCATAAGTGTGACAAAAACTGACAAGCAGGAAGCTTATGTACTCAGGTAAAATTAAAACTCTTTAAAAGAATGTATTATCCTTTCTCATTTAAATTATGAAGCACTTAAATCAAAAAATTTGACATAAACAGGAGCTGGTGGGTCATGATCTACATTTCTATTTGGGGTATCCCAAAAGTCTTGCAGCAATTTTAAGCTATTAAAGGCTTTTAGGACATCCTGTATGTAAAATATTTTTTGGAATTGCAGATTTAGTGGGAAAATCCTCATGGAGGAAAGCGTAGTGTTAGAGAATCCCAAGGCCTGGATTTTTTCTTTTTGAACCTCTCAGCTTAAATGAAAAGAACTGGCAGACTTGAAAGAATCTTATAACTAATATAAAGCAATGATAATAAAGTGTGTTGATTGCTGTAATTGGGTTTCTTTCTTAATATCTGCAGTGAGAGTAGCATGTTTGTCTCCAAGAGACGTTTCATTTTGAAGACATGTGGTACCACCCTCTTACTGCAAGCACTGGTCCCCCTGTTGGAGCTTGCTAGGGAGTACAGTGGGTTTGACTCAATTCAAGTAAGTATAAAAAGAACATTTAAGGTTTGTATTCTAGTTTTGAATTTTGAATGCCAATAATTATGCTGTGTAGAATGTTTATAAGACAACAGATAACATATTATAACTTGGAAGTTATTTTGTAAATAAAAATTTAAAAATCACAAACTTTTTTTTTTAATAGCTATTATAATGCTTCTTCAAGCCCAGAAGGAGGCAACCTTATTAAGGCAATTATTAAGATTATTGGTTTATTAAGAGGAAAATTACAGGAGGTTACAGTAAAATAGAAAGGGAACAGTACAATAGCATTATTTCAGGTGAAGTGGTATAATTATAATTTGAGATTTTTGTGATAACTAATGTGAGGTTTTAATTAAATTGTGTGTTTATGCTTTTCAGAGCTTCTTTTATTCTCGTAAGAATTTCATGAAGCCTTCCCACCAGGAGTACCCACACAGGAATTTCCAGGAAGAAGTAGAATTCCTTAATGAAATTTTCCCAAGTAAGTTCAATTAAAACAGATGTGTTAGATATAAAAATCATTGAAAATTTTGTTAAGGTCAGTACATAAAAACAGAAAGAGATCCCGGTTGAAAACTTTAGTAGCTATAACATTTAGTTTTTTCATTGCAAAAATTTCATGTGGGATTATTTTACTACTATTTAACAAAGTACCCCTGTTTGAAAATTACTTTACATACATTTGAGCCTTTTATAGAGTTGTGTAAATACTCTTTAAAAATTAATAGCCTCATTTCGTGAATGAGGAAACCAAAACTCTTTTGAGTGTAGGTGGCAAATCAAACTTTTAATGCTGGGTCCAGCATAATCTGTGTCTGTAGTTTATCCTACTTGTGAGATAAAACTGCTACCATCTAATTTCTACAATATCATGAAAATGTAAAGAATTTTTTATTTTTTCAAACCTTGTGTTATCCTAAATAAATATGAGGATGGGGGTGTTAAGGTACATCCTATCATCCCAAATACCATTTTGGTCCCAGATATATAACTTAGAAACACATAAAAAATACTTTGAGCTTCAAAATAGGTGCTCTAGTTGAGTATTTCCTGAATGGCCATGTTAATCTTTTTCTATGCCTTCATCCACATTACTTTTCTTTCTAGTCCAGCTATTTTCCCCTTATGTGCTATTCTTCACATTTGGTTTTTTTTTTTATAAAGCTTTTTATTTACAAAACATATGAGTGACCTTTCAACATTGACCTTTGCAAAAAAAACTTTTTTTTTCCCAAGCTTTTCCTTTCCTTCCCCCACCCCCCACCCCTAGATGACAGGTAATCTAATACATACTAGATAGGATAAATTATACGGCAAATATAATACATGTATACATATCTATACAGTTATCTTACTGCACAAGATATTCTTTACATTTGACACTTCTGTCTACCGTTATATAGTCTGTTTCTCTTAACTATAATACTCTGTCCCACCTGGTCCCCCCATAGTTTATTTGTTTAGGTACTTTTAATTTACTTTCCTTTTCAATTTGAATGTACATTCTTTGAGGATGGTTTTATTTGTGGGGGAAGAGCATGTGATGTGAATCTTTGCTCTACATTTCTTAGTACTAGCACTTCAGTGCTTCTTTGGTTAATTGGAAGTTTTGCAATGAAAAGGGATGGTCCCATGTTTTCTGTCATGATCTGCTTAAGATTGATAATAAGGATATGAGCCTAATGAAATAATTATATTGAAATAAAGATTAATTATAGTAAGGTGGTAATGAGATCTACTATCATAGATTGGATTTAAAATTTGTTCCTTTTTCAACAGATGGAGCAGCATATTGTATGGGGCGTATGAATTCTGATTGCTGGTATGTCTAAATTAAATTTTTGTTTGTTTTTAAGAATTATGTTAGTTCCATCACTAACAAGTTAAAATTTTTGATCTTTATAGGTACTTGTACACTCTGGATTTTCCAGAGAGTGGGGTTATTAATCAGCCAGATCAGACACTGGAAATTCTGATGAGTGAGCTTGACCCAGCAGTTATGGACCAGTTCTACATGAAAGATGGTGTTACTGCAAATGATGTCACTCGTGTAAGCTTTTTGGTTTTAAGTCTTAATTTTTGTTGCTAAGTTTCCTTTTTCATATTGCTTATTTCTAATTTTCTGACATTTGTCTTAATTTCGGTGTTAAAAATTTCCAGGTGAGTGGAATTCGTGACCTGATACCAGGTTCTGTCATTGATGCTACAATGTTCAATCCTTGTGGGTATTCAATGAATGGAATGAAATCGGATGTAAGTAATTCTGCATGCCTAAAGTGGTTGTCACTTTTTTTTTTTTTTTAATAAACTGTTCTCTTATTGAAGTAAACTTTTTCCCCCCCCCAAGGGAACTTATTGGACTATTCACATCACTCCAGAACCAGAATTTTCTTATGTTAGCTTTGAAACTAACATAGGTCAGACCTCTTACGATGACCTGATCAGGAAAGTAGTGGAAGTTTTCAAGCCTGGAAAATTTGTGACCACCCTCTTTGTAAATCAGGTAACCCTGTTTTATTGTTGGAGACAAGTTAAACTCAGGAGTATATTTCAAAATACCATTTATCTGAAATTAGTGTTTCCTAATAAAAATATTTGGATTCACAAATAATATTTAAAATAGGTAGGAAGTGGAAGCAATAAATATGTGACTTTTTTTCCCCCATATAAAATGATCCTGCATTTAAGGGGCTAAAACCTACCATGAGATCTGTGTTAGGAGTATTTAATAATGCTTTCTTATCACCATCCTATTAAAGCTTAATGGGGTTCTTGAGTGTTTCGTGATCATGTTTAAAATGTATCTTTTAAGAAGTTAACCTAAATACATGACAACATTAGCATTTGGGGGGAGACTAGTCTTCATAACTTTTGATTGCTTGAAAGCTATTTTGACTGTATTCTAAACAGTTTCTTAATTTTTCCCCCCCCAGAGTTCTAAATGTCGCACAGTGTTTTCTTCGGCCCAAAAGATTGAAGGGTTTAAACGTCTTGATCGCCAGATTGCTCAGTTCAATGATTACAATTTCGTTTTTACCAGTTTTGCTAAGAATCAGCAGCAACAGCAGAGTTGATTAAGAAAAATGAAGAAAAAACGCAAAAAGAGAACACAAATAGAAGGTGGTGGCAGCTTTCTAGTTACTGATGCAGGGGGCCATGCTTTCCATATCCACCACCTTGTAGTTTCGGAAAGACCTAGATGTAATCATAGTATAATCATTTTGAATTGTATGCATTATTATATCAAGGAATTAGATATCTTGCATGACTGCTCTCTTCTGTGTTTAGGTATTCTTTGCCACTCTTGCTGTGAACTTGAAGTGCATGTAGAGAAAAACTTTTACTGTATGAGACTTTACAACACTTGTAAAAACAATTCAATTAGGATTATGCACGGTGTAATTTTTCTCCAGGTATCACCAAAAATCCCCCACAGACAAGGCTTTCGTCCTCATTAGGTGTTGGCCTCAGCCTAAATCATCTGGGACTGTTCTGTTAAATTACTGCCACATATTTTTTGTGGGCAGTTTTCTTCCAATTTCTAGACCACATTTTTCTCTCTTAATTCTAATGAAATTTTTGAAACACAAGTTTCTTTGCACTTGAGAAATTAGAAATGTTACCTTAAGAAAATTAATGATTACTACAACTGATCATTTTGAGTATTGGAACATTACTTTTGCTCCCTGTATCGTTCCTTATGCTCAGTGATTTCCCCCTCTCCCTTTATAAAATGAGCAATATACTGTTACACTGAGTTTAACATTAGCCTTTTACCTTTTTGGGGAGGGGGAAGGGGGGAATCTTCTTCCAGATCTAAATTAAGTGGGTTTGGTGTGGTCTCTTTTTGATACATGATGGGGGGGGGGAGGCACCAAGACTTTCTCCCACTATGTGTGGGTTAAGATTAGAATGCATTGAGTTATGAAGGCTCTAACTATGCTATTTCCATACTCCACAGTTAATAGACACCAAATGTATAACCACAAACCATCAAATACTTAATAATTGATTTAATCAAATTTAATAGGGAGATTTAGTGTAAAAGATATGGAATTTACCAGACTAGATAGTCCGGTCAGCTTGGATCATTCACCATAATTTCCTTCGCAGCCATTTCAACCTAATTGTGAGTAAACAATATACTGTTAACCTAATTTTGTTGTTCCAAGCAGAATTGATATGCCTTTTTATCTTGTGACTGAAAGTCCTGTGATATTGTGGTGCATGAGACTATTATGCTGTATTTGATAGTGTTGTGACTTCATCTGTTGTTCCTCTTAATTAATGTGGTGATTCCTTTAACCATGATTTGATGGCATCAAGTGAATGACTGCACAAAGTGAGAATTGTCTAGGTTATCTGGACAGACAGTGAAGTAAAATGCTATTGATTAAAAAAAATAATAAGGCATGTTCAATAAGGCATGACTAGTAGATGCAGGCTTTCAAGAGTTGGCATTTTCAACAAATAACTGTGGGATTTTAGCAGTTGTGAGACCAGCAAAATTAACTTTAAATTTGATATTTTCCTCTTGTCCTCCAATTTTGTTTTGACTCTTTCTGGATTGATGCAGTGGTGTTTTGTTCCTTCTGTATTTATAAATGAAACACTTTTTTAGTGTTTCTAAACTTTAAAAAATCCGCTTGGTTAGTAATCAAGTGGTTGGAACACTGTTTGACTTTTATTTTAAGCATGTTGTTGACTAAAGGCTTCATTGAAGAAGCATTCTACCAACTTGGTCAATTGGATTCTGTAATCTGTAAGTAAATGTGGCACCCAATACTTTTTGGTGCTTGATATTTTTGAGGACCAATAATTCAAGTGGATTTTGTTCTTGAACAGTGTCCCAAAAAATTTGATGATGACATTTGTTGGCTTGAGGTCTGATTTTTTTTTTTTTTAAATATACTGAACATCCCTTTCTAACTAGTTGAAAAATGCAGTAAATAAGTATGAAAACATAAGCCTCTGATAGAAAAGTGAAAGCTGTTGAATGAATATTAATCTAAATTAATCTAGTATGATCAGAAGAGGGGAAGTTTTGGTGTCATAATTTCTCTCTTCATGGTGTTGGACTTTAATCAGTTAAAATGTATTTTTAAAATCTGTACCACAAAATTTAATGCTTCAATAAAAGTTTGCTTAATTCATTGTTTAGTGACATTCAGAGATTTTTTTTTTTTCAGTGTTAATGATATGTCAAACTATCCCCAAAATAATCAGGGTGCTGTTAACCAAATTCTTTGGCATCTTAATTTTCAGAGTTGGTACAGAAATGGAGCTATTGTGCCCCTGAAACATCTTGGACATCTGTTCTCTCCTTTTCATTCCTATTATAACTACTTTAACTTTGCTGCAACCTTTAATCTGATAGGCTTCTAGATTCCATTGCCCCATGAATAGACAATCCTAGTATTCAGATTTCCCACTTCCACTTAATGTAGTGCCCCTACACATAACTCTCTTTCATCCAAACAGAATCCAGCCATGCTCTTCTCCAGCCTCTTCCCATATCAGTGCTGTGCCTTTATTCTTTTCCTGGAAGGGATTTCCCTTTTTTTTTTTTTTTTAAATCCCAACTCTCCTCATATCTAACTTTTGTAATCCTTCCCCTCAAGGGAAAGGCCAGCTGTGTTACTCTCATCAGTTTAAGCTCATGAACAGGACCTTTATCTTTGTATCCCTAGCACCTAGGATTGTACTTTGTGTGCATGTAGCTAAGCCTTTTTCCTCTTATCCTAGAAAACTTATGCCATAGCAGTTACAAAATAATTTTCCCCTCTTACACCTGTAGATCCAGGTGTACCTTCTGAGCCAGCTATAAAGCCTCTTTCCTATTTGCTCTGATTCAGGATTGGGTGGGGATGGAGAACATTCATTAATGTAGAAGGACCTTGATTCTAAAGTTTATATATTCCCTAGGTAAGGTAAAATACATTAAAAATCATTCTCACATGATGTTGGGGACAAAGTAGTGCTTTGGGGGCAGCAAATGTGGGACTTAAAATGGCATTTGTAGACATTGAACAATGTGTACTCCACCTTACACCCTCCTTATAAATGGGAAGATTTACAAGTCTGCAGTTCTGTGGCACATCTTTCTACAACCTCTTGAAGAAATTATTTCGGCAGTTACATCCTCTTGGAATATGTTTGGATATATGCTAAAATTCCTTTTGTAGGTCTCATTTTTATTATCTTTATTACCTACGTGAGACATTCTCTTCTGTTCCTCTTTTCCCACTGAAGTGTAGATAAGAATAGCTTATTCTAACAAACTAAACTAAACTTAGATTTGGTTCCCAGCAGCTGTTCTTATAGGACCATGTGCTTTTCTTTGTATTTATTCTTGCTGTTACATGTATTTTTGCTTTGATACTTCATTTGAAAACTTGTTGATGCATTCCTCACATAAGTAGATTCCCTTTTTTTCTTATCAGGTTTATTCATATCTTTGTCAGAATTTTTATTTTCTTATTTATTCTTATTTTTATTTATTTTCTTATGCCTTTTAGCAACAACTCATTCTGTTTTTCCAGAGTTCTGATCACTTCTACTATGGTAGAATTTATCAACTTTAGCACAGGCTATCATAAGTATATCAATTGTCTGATTTTTATTCTTCTTCACCTAGAGGACTGTAACATTATTATCACTTCTCTTTTCCTTTTCCCAGCTTATTTTTGTAATAAGACACTGGACATCTTGATAGGAAAGTTTCTATCCCCTATGCCTCAGCCATATAATAGTGGTGATTTATATAGTGTTTTAAAAATGCAATGTTTTGCTTATATTTTCCTTACTTAATCAACACAACAGCTACTTTGGGGTAAGTACTAGAGGTAATTTTAAGTACCTAGAGGCCATGGGACTTGCCCATATTCAACTTTGGAGGCAGGCTTTGAATTCAGGTTTCTCATAATTCCAAATCCAGTTTTCTTTTTACTAAGAAACTGAGCAAAAAGATCCCTGGACTGGCAGGAGTAAGAATATGCAATTAAACATTCTTATCCATCCATCCTGGATGCATGATAAAGACAGAATTCCCTGACAATTCTGTCTCATCTTTGTTTGTGTTTCTTCTACGAAAAAAAAATCCTGGTTCAAATGCTCAGTCTGCTACTTATACTTGAGTGAACTTGGATTGCTTCTTGTACTTTTGGGCTTTAGGGTTTTTTTAGCAAGTATAGTTTAATATGTAATGGTACACCACCTCTTCAAAATTTTGGGGGGGTCTCAAGGTTTATCCTTCTATTATACTCTATTATATTATACTTGTTATACAAGATCAATGATTTCCTTTGTATATCTCTGATACCATTTGACCATAAAAGCTTCCTGTGAACTTATTTGTACATTTAATGATTGTATTTTTTCTATGTCATACCTGCAACTGTTATCTGGGGGAAAAAAAACAAAACTTAAAATCCTAGGTACGTATCTATGGGAAAGCATTAATTGTCGTTCACTACCCCATTGTTGCTCAAATATATCATTCCTTGAGGCCCTGTTAATATATGAGCAATCACTGTCTGAGTCTCAGTTTCCACATTTAACTTGCAAGGATTAATTAGAATAATTGTTTAATGGGCCTTAAATACTATATAAATGTCAACTATTTGCTATAGAAGTTAATCTAATCCACATCTTACTGCTTCAATTTCTCATAAATTTGTGTTTTATCTTCGTTTTTTCATCTACTTTTCCATTTTTCTCAAAGGAAACCACCTCTGTTCTGGATTATCAGTGAGAATGTTCTTAAAGCTCAAGTGCTTTTTGCAAACTTGGTTATTAATGAGTTGTAGAAGAAATGGCATGAGCTGAGCTTAGGTAGTATAACATTCCATTTAAGGATCTGACCTCTTGAAACAGCTTATACTAAGAACCTAAGGGTGCCTTTATTTTTAAATCTTTCCCTGTCTTGTATTTTCTTTTTCTGATGGCCCAGGTATCTTTCATCAGGGTGGTCCAAGCTTGTCTTGATGTTTTTAATTTTTTGTTATTCCTGTTATCACATCATGATCATTGTGAATCTATGTAAATTTGGCTTTGAAAATTTTCATCTCTCACCTTAGGAATATTCAGAAAGAAAACATGATATATACAAGAGTTCAGGAAGGGTGAATTGGTGAGCGGATGTTTATGTAGAAGAGGAATTTAATCTGCATTTTGAGCAATTTTATCTGGAATAGTTTTGTCTTTTGGGTAAGAAAGAGGACCATAAACAGGAATTTACAATTTGTAATAAATTAGGTCAAATGATATAGTCTTGACTTGAAAGAGAACTCAGAAATTACAGTTCAGTCCCTTAATATTTGTAAGGCAAACAAGGTCACCCAGTTCTTGTACTAGCCACATTTAAAAATAAAACTATGGTTTTGGTAAATGAAACTAGCCTTGATGAATTATATACAAATTCTTCTAACACAGAATGGTTGATCACAAAGGGCAAGCCCTGAATTGTTTGTTCATTGCAAAAACTGCTTCACATGGAAGAAGAATGTTTATTTCTTCTGCAAATATTTGGTTTTGACCTCAGGTCAGATTGCTTGAGATCAAAGCAAAGTCCTGTTGATACCAAAGAACACCCTGTCTTAGCTGCTTGATTATAAAGTTGAGTGCTTGGCTTCAGAGGTCTATTATGGAATTACTGGAAAATAGGTGAGGAATCAAAAGATTATCACAGTGCTAGAAGCTGGAAGTAAAACTAACTCAATTGAATTTTGGTCAATTTCAGGGTCTGAGCAACAGAACTGGGGACAAGAGGTCTCATAATCTTTCCCACAGTCATGCTAAGTTAACTACTACCATTCACTTGACAGTTATTGTGTGTTATATTCCTTGTATTGTTATCTTTTACTTGATTCTTGCATTGTTATACAATGCAAAGCTTTCTGCTTTTCTGCTTTTTTTTTTTTCCCACAAACGTTTTTCCCACCGTCATTGTGGTCTCT
>JAJPUD010014558.1:10962-40366 GCA_023553655.1 Myrmecobius fasciatus | reverse complement strand
AGAGAGAGAGAGAGAGAGAGAGAGAGAGAGAGAGAGAGAGAGAGAGAATGTATGTTTCAAACTGTATTCAGACATAATCAGTTCTTTCTCTGGGTATGGGTAGAATTTTTCATCATAAGTCCTTCAGAGTAGTCATAGATCACTGTAAAGCTGTGAATAGCAAAGTCATTCACAGCTGATCATCCCAGAACATTGCTCTTACTTTGTACACAGTACATTTCTCTTTGCTTGATTTCATGGAGGCCTTTCCAGGTTTTTTTTTTTTCTGAGAACATCCCGTTTGTCATTTTTCCATAGACCAATAATATTCAATATTGATGTTTTTTTTATGTCACATTCATTCTAAATACACACAATAACTTGTGCCAAAAATAAGGGAGGTAAAACACTTCTCAAAATTTATTAACATGACAATCATATCCAATATTCATATGAAACACATTAGCTTCAAAAACTGTTTACAGAGAAACTGTGGATATCCTTACTGTTTTTCGAAGAGAGAAGAAAATAAAGAGATCTAGCTCTAAACCCAAACTTTAATTATTTCAGACAGTACTATATTGTCAACCATTTGGCTAGTATTTAATACTTCAAGCATGAAAAAATACAGATATTTAAAAAGTGAGTGTTAAAAACACAAAATATGAGTCAAACAGGAAATAACTTACATACTCAATAGGACTATAGAAGTTTATCCTACCCTGCAGGAATAAAGAGGGGAATGGAATTTGGGAAGGGTAGGAAGGTAATAAAAGAAAGGGTATATTGGGAGAGGGAGTGGCAGATAGCAAAACAGTTTTGAGAAGGGATAGGATGACTAGAGAGAGAGAATAAATGAGGGGAATACATTTAGCAATAGTAATTGTTAAAAAATACTGTTCTCTGGGAAATAATGACCAGGATGCTCTCAGGAAAAAAAAAAAACCAACAACAACAACAACAACCTGGAAAGTACTCCATAAACAAAATGAAATATACTGTATACAAAATAATAGCTATGTTTTGGGATGGCCAGTTGTAAATGACTTTGTTACTCTCAATAGTACAATCATCCACAACTACTTTGAAGGACTTAAGATGAAAAATTCTATCCATACCCTAAGAAGGAAGTGATTGTGTCGAATAGAGATTGAAGCATTCTCTATTTCTCTATCTCTTTATTTTTAACGTAATTTTTCTTGAAAGTTTTTATTTTCATTAGGGTGGGAGATCTACTTTTTTTTTTTTTTTTTTTACAACTTGACTTTTAGGGAAATGTTTTGCATAAGCTCACAATGTGGTTTCTTAATTGTGGGTGGGGATAAGGAAGAGAGTCTTTTGCTCTTACAAAAATCTTTTTAAAATGGTAAAAAAAATGTTTTGAATATAACTGGGAAAAAATAAAAAATAAATATTTGAAAAATAAATAAAATAAGAAGGAAAAAATGCAATATAGCCAGAGCAATAGCTAATTGCCTAACTCAAAAGAGTAAACTAGTGAATGTATAACCTTATGCTTCTATCCATGGAATATATGACTATAAAGTCATAGTTTTTTTTAAACTAAAATAATTGCAATTGTCTTTTTTATAGTATATTTTATTGTCATAAGTATATTAGTTTTTTCTTGTGAATCATCTGCACAAATTGAAGTCATTTAGACTTCTTAGAGGCACCTAAACTCTTCAGCCCTTGACTTTAGAGTAAATCTAGAGGGTGTGTAGTATGTATTGGGCTATATTTTTATAATTTCCATAGAAAAATCCTGTAATAGAGGCTGAATGGAGTAGTGAATAGAGTATTAAGTTTGGAAATAGGAAGACCAGAGTTAAATCAAGTGCTTGCTAATTTTCCATTGCATAATCTTCAGAAAATCAATTAACCTCTATGTGAAAATTCATGATTGCTCTTGGTGGTGAAATAATAAATATTCAATCAATAAATTAATCAACAAGCATTTGCTAAAAGCTTGCTATGTTGTTCTAGGCTCTGTGATAGCAAGATTCAAAGAGAAACAGGACACACTTTCTGCCCTTTTGCCACATGACATTAAGTGACTTCCCCAAGATTATATAGTAAATTTCAAAGTCTGGATTTGGGTCTAGATTTCTAGATTTTCTTCTCTTGGAAAAATAGTAAGGATATCAATATTATATTAATATAATAATATTTTGATGCAACAAATAAGAAAGTCAATACTTATTTCAAAGCAATTTTCCTTTACCCTCTGCCTCCCTCCCCTCCCCTCTCTCTCATAAAGTGTTTTTAATGGAGATAGTTTAATACTATAATGATCCCATTCAAATTCATGCATTAAAAAGTTCTTTCTTTTAGAATTGTACTTTTCTGAAGTTAACTCAAGAAAAAAATAAAATGTTTAAAATTCTAACTGGAGATTTCTTTATTTTTTTTTTAATTTGAATCCCCAGCACCTAATGCAAGCAAAACCTTGATATATATGTGTATATAGACATAAATCTCTATAAACACACACATACACACACACACATATAAATATTTCAATTAGTGTCTTTTTTAAGACATACCAATGATTTCCATATATAAAGATACTTAGAAAAATGACATGCCTTTATTGTATAATCAGATTCATTGATCAGAATATCTGGCTTTTTTTTCTGCATAGACATTTTAAGTTTACCAAAACATTCATATAATCACATTTGATCACAACAATTATTCTCAATGATAAAGGGAGAGTTTTTAGATCTATTTGACAGGGTTATTTTATAGATTAAAAAAAGAACTGAGCTTGAAGAGTGGACTAACTAATGTCACTTAACTAAGTGATGAGATGTCTAGGTGACAATGCTCAGCCTGGAGTCAAGAAGCTGAATTCAAATCCAGTCTTATACATTTATTAACATGACCTGGGCTAAGACTTTTAATCTCTGTTAGCCTCCATTTTGTCAATTCTAAATTGATAAAAAGGTCATCAGGGTTGGTATGTGATGCAAATGAGAAATGAGATGATATTTGTAGTGCTTACTACTGCATCTAAAACATAACAGGTATTATAGAAAAGATTACTTTCTTCCCCTCTTCCTCTGGTATAATTAGGAGATTCTATCTCATGTCTTGTATGTCTCTTCATTTAAAAAAATGTCTTTTTGATATATAGCATGCAGCAATTTCCAGAAAAATAATCCATCTATCCAAAGAGAAATCTTTTATATAATTTAATATTGTTATCCACTCTTATGTCACATTTAACAGCTATAATCAATAAGTCTACTAAAAGATCCTGATAAATATGTTTGTATATAAACAAAAACATATACATATATAGGGGTGGTATGTGCATATATATAATATATACACATATAATACACATGTATGGGAATGTATGTATAGATACTTGAGTATGAACATATGCACATACACATATACACTTTGAATATTGGAAGATGTAAATGTGTTCAATAGGGAAAAGGATATATAATAGTAATGAAAAAGAAATTTAAACAGATCAATGACATGACCAAATCTATATTTAAGGCAATTGTATAAAGGGAATAGAGGTGAGTAGAGGAAGAGAAAACAGGTAGGAAAATCTATAGTCCTGATAATTAATAATGGGATACTTTATTAAGAAAATACAGTAGGAATAGATAAAATGATACAAATACTAGTGATATTGTGGAGATAAAGATCAATAGAGTCTCTTAGCTAATTATATTTATCCCTATATAGAGGTGACAACTAAAGCTGTAAGAAGGAATAATATAGCTAATGCAGTATGATATTTAACTTCTCAAATAATGTCTTAGATTTAAAATTAATTGTGAAATGTCGTTATTACTGAAAATAATATTTTATATGACATATTAATAGAAAAGAATAGTAGTAAAATGATGTTAGATTTCCTTCCTTCCTTTCTACTTTACTATGTTGCTGAAAGGCTGGAATTTTTGCTTTCTGTAGAGATTCATATGTAATACATCAATGTACAAGGAATTAATTTCATTCCATATTTTTCATCTCCTCACTTTTTTGGAATTAAGAATAGGGAATGAAAGAAAGAGGAGATAAGTATTAGATTCAATTTTGAGAGAGAAATAAAAAGGAGGAAATATAATTTAAGAAAAGGGGTATGCCTTCTTAAATATACATGTTACTTACTTTACATTCTATATAATACTTAACATTAAAAAGAAGTTTTCACATGCATTCAGTCACTTATGACATAAATAGAAAGTGGCAACACAACTATGACTATTCCTCCTTAAAACCTCAAAAAATCTCCTCTTCAAAGAGATTTATGAATAATGTGAACTAAATAATTCATGAGATTGCAGATACTAGTCCAAATAGCCTCTTCCTTTTTAAGGTTTCAGTTTGTTGAGCTATGATCAAAAGCCTTCATCAGTCATGATAGTTGCATTTGTACTTACTCCAAACAAACCATATTTGCATGTGAATGTTTTTCATTGAAATGAGATATATAATATGCCAGCCAAGGCCCAACTAAAAGGCATTTTATGCCATTTAAATTCAGTCAAATTAAAGGCTGAATGCAACCTAAAAGGTCTACTTTCAGAACACTAATTTGACACATCATAAATAAGAAACATCTTTTTTTTTGTTAGAGTAGTCTCAGCACTTGTCAGAAAATTGTACACAGCCATATTAACAAAGTGTTGCCTCTTAGAAAATAATAAAGGAAAACTTGCATATAAAGTAACAAAACACATATACACAGAGCATTATATAGTGTCACTAGTTCAAAGGTAACACTTTTATCTGATATGTACAAAAAGATGCTTTAATCAACCTAAATGCCAATGAATCCTTAAAAGACTTTTTAAATTTGAAAAATAAATTATTTTTAGAAAGTACACTCATGTTAATGGATTGATTACCATTTGATTTTAAGTACACAGATTTTCTTTCCTTCCTGGTTTCTATTTACCAACTCTCCTCTTGGGTTATAAGTAATAGGGTTAAGGAATTTTTTTTTAAAGTCTGAGATTGAGTTGTAAAAATCAAATTGATGTAAAGTCAGGAAGGTAAAAGGAGATAGGTGGGTAAAAAATTGAATGCCTATAAGACTCTTAGTTTTCAGTGACTCTAAGGGGAAAAATCATTGACAAATGATTACATTTGGCATAAAGAAGAAAATTTCAAAAGAACAAGATCAACATAAGATGGAATAGAGGGAAAACCCAAAAGTTACTCATAACTTGGTCCTTTGCTCCTATTATCAGCTATCTTCAGCATATGACATTTTGTTGAGAAAAATACTGTGATTTCCTAAGTACCACAACCTACCGAAAAATGTCTTCATTATCAACCAATCAATAATCATTTATCAAGTCTTTTTTATGTGCCAGACAATCTCTTGGGGATAAAAAGGACAGGAGGGCACGCTCAAAACCTTATTTTTCACCTTATCTTAACTTTATTATCTATCTTAACTAGGTGATAACATGTCAGTCACTCACAGGTGAAACGATCAATCAGATGTAAGCTTTAGGTTAAAAAATAAAAAGCCTTCAAGCTGAAATGACTTTACATAAGAACAGCATTTGTATACTAAGGAAACTTGGGATCTATAAACTATCTATTGGATAGAGAAGAAATAAAATTCTAGAAATTGGAGTTAGTATGCTTTTCCAACATGCAAGGAGGAAAAAAAACAAAGGTGCCCTAACAAGCATCTGCATATCAGCTGGTCTCATTTTCAAAGATAGGATACTGACTCATCATGTTTATAGCAAACCTTCAGCACTCTAAAAATGGAAGAAATGGACTTTTAGCTACCAAGATTTATGAATTGCCTCTTTGTTTTTTAGCCCACTTTTTGCTAAACTTTGATATGTTTGTGGGAAATTATTTCAGAGATTTTTAAGACAATGTTTTGCAAAATCTATATTTAATGTCCTTAGTCTATACTTCATTCTAAAAGCTACTTAAGGCTAGTTAATTAAATTATGTATGTTCTGATAATCTTTGCAGAAATAACATCAGTTTTCATTGAAGAATCACTCTCAACTCATAATATTGATATAATTAAGAGATATAAGTAAAGGAAAGTAAGTAAAAGCATCTACCAGCAAAAGGATTGCTAAAGAAAGCAAACAAAACATCAAGTCCAAAAACCAAAGATGCTTATAGTGTGGAGGTTCTATATCTGAAGATATGAAAAATTAAGGTCTCTCCTGAGAAAGATCTAGGTTGTTTTTTTATTAAAGTTTTTTATTTACAAAACATATGTATGGGTAATTCTTCAACACTGACCCTTACAAAGCTTTCTGTTACAAATGTTCCCCCCTAATCCCCACCCCTCCCTTAGATGGCAGGAAATCCACTACATTTTAATTATGTTAAAATCTTGACAAATCAAATATATGTATACATATTTCCACACATCATAGTTGTGCAAGAAAAATAGTATCTACAAGTAAAAACAATCTGAGAAAGGAAACACAATGCAAGCAAACATCAATCGAGAGCATGAAAATGTTATGCTGTGGTCCACATTTCATATCCTTCTCTCTGGGTGTATATGGCTTTCTTCACTGAACAATTGGAACTGTTCTGAAACATTTCATTGGTGAAGAGAGCCATGTCCATCAGAATTGATCATCATATAGTATTGTTGTTGCTGTGTATAATGTTCTCCTGGTTCTGCTTATTTCACTCAGCATCAGTTCATGCAAGTCTCTCCAGGCCTCTCTGAAATCATCCTGCTGGTCATTTCTTACAGAGCAATAATATTCCATAATATTCATATACCATAATTTATTCAGCCACTCTCCAATTGATGGGCATCCATTCAGCTTCCAGTTTCTAGTCACTACAAAAAGGGCTGCCAGAAACATTTTTGCACATGTGGGTCCCTTTCCTTCCTTTAAGATCTCTTTGGGATATAAGCCCAATAGAAACCCTGCTGGGTCAAAGGCTATGCACAGTTCGATAACTTTTTGAGCATAGTTCCAAATTGCTCTCCAGAATGGTTGGATCCATTCACAGTTCCACCAACAATGTATCAGTGTCCCAGTTTTCCCTCATCCCCACCAACATTTGTCATTATAATTTCCTGTCATTTTAGCCAATCTGACAGGTGTGTAGTGGTACCTCAGAGTTGTCTTAATTTGCATTTCTCTGATCAATACTGACTTGGAGCACCTTTTCATGTGACCAGAAAGAGTTTCAATTTCATCATCTGAAAATTGTCTGTTCATATTCTTTGACCATTTATTGATTGGAGAATGGCTTGAATTTTTATAAATATGAGACAATTCTCTATATATTTTAGAAATGAGGCCTTTATCAGAACCCTTAAGTGTAAAGATGATTTCCCAATTTATTGCTTCCCTCCTAATCTTGTCTGCATTAGTTTTGTTTGTACAAAAACTTTTTAACTTAATATAGTCAAAATTATCTATCTGGTGTTCAATTAAGAGTTCCAATTCTTCTTTGGACAAGATCTAGGTTGTTTAGAAACACATGGTACTTACATTGGAACTTAATGGGGACAGTGTATATGTATCAGATGTTAACTTCATGATATTCTAGACCAAAGTCCAGATACTCCAAGGTCCCTAGCAATTTGCCCTGAAACCCTGAATATCCAATGCTCTAAATCCTAAAGATTAAGTGGAGGCTAATGTCAGGACATGAAGTTCAGTGCAGTAATTCAGATGATTTAGCTCAAGACCTAGAAGAGGGCTGTCCCATTCAAAGGTACTAAAGGAGGCAAAGTTCAATCTCACAGAAAGGCTTTAAGAAAAAGACACTGGAGGCAGCTGGGTGGCACAATGGATAGAGCACTAGCCCTGAAGTCAGGAGGACCTGAGTTCAAATCTGGTCTCAGACACTTAACATTCCCTAGCTGTGTGACCCTGGGAAAGTCACTTAACCTCAGTTGCCTCAGCAAAAAAAAAAAATAGAAAAGAAAAAGACATTGACTACTCTAAATAATTTTTGTACATCCAAAGATACTTCAAATGACCAAGACCAGTAGCAGTAAGAACAACTTACTGAGAGAATATGCATGCATGTTGTATATGTATATATGCATAAATATATATGGTATGTGTATATGTAATTACTGTTCTTTTCTAATTCTCCTATTACATGAGTGACTACTACTTTTCAGTTTCTTTTGCTGAGTTATCATTCATGTTATGTCCATTAACTGTGAGTGGTACCCTAAGGTTCTGGATTTAATTATCATCTCTATGCAGATGATTAACAGATCAACATATGCACCCCCAGTTTCTTTAATTAGCTCCAATTTTGTATCACCAAGTGACTATTGGGCATTTCAAACTAGATATCTTAGAAGCACATACAAATCAATATGTACAAAACAGAATTAATTACCTATGTCCTCAATAAAATCTACCTCTTTTCATCCTATTACTATTAAGGACACTTTGATCCTTCCAGTTACCCAGGTTTCCTTTTTGGGTTCATCCCATTCCTCCTAATATTCATTTACCCAATATAAATTGCTACGTATTGTCAATTCTATCCTCAAAATACTTCATATGCATACATGGATTTCCTTCTTTCACCCAGCTGTCATCCTAATTCAAGATGTCAGCAGCACACATAGCCTACTTTAATAGTCTTCTTTTGGTCTCTCTGCATCAAGCCTTCATCTTCCTCCCAGATGCAAAAATATTTTCTCTAAATTTAGTTCAGTTTTGATCATATCACTTCACACACACACACACACACACACACACACACACACACACACACAGAGTCAATTCCTCGTATGGATTAAAACTCTTTACAAGCTTATTTCTTCCATCTTGCTGGCCTTCCTGGTCCCATATTTTCTTATTCATTATTCTGAACACACAAAACTCCATCTATGTAATCTATGTATTTGAATTGGCTGTGTCCCATGCATTGAATTCTTTACTTCATTTCTTTAAGATTGAACATATTTTATCTTCCACATGGAGACTTCTGGCAGCTTACAGTTTACCTTCTGCCAAAATCTTTTATTTATTGTATATATATTTTGTATAGATCTTTATACATATATGTCTTAGTCCTAAGAATATAAATTCATTTTGTCTCTGAATAGCCTGGGCATGACGATTGACATGGTCCCTGAATTCTCCTCTTGATACAGATTTTATAAAAATAAATAAATAAATAATAAGCAACAACAACTACAGGGAATGGTTTGTGGTATGTTGGAATGAAACACTTCCTCAAATTGTGAGTGGGGGATGGCCTATTTATATTTACTCTGCTTTAACAAATCTGGGGCACTTTCCAAATAAGAAACTGTAGAATTTAGAAGAAATTTAGAAGAGGCCCACATGGTAACCACTCGTTTCTCTCAAAGTCCTCTAGGTAAATCTGATGTGTAGAAGTATATTTTTACTCTTTGCCACTCCAACATGTGGTGCTTCTCTTTTACACAAAATTAATCACAATGACACTGTTAATTGTTAAACATGAAACATAGACAAAGCAAGGCAAAAACAATAATAATATTGTTTAAAATAAAAGGTAAAAAGAGGAATAATCAATCCTACAAACTTGGGTCACATTCCCTCATAAAGCATATTGTGTTTGTTAAGACAAATAGTTATATAAACTTTGCATGAATTTGGAGATCCATTATTTTTGAGGACAATCCTTGATATTCTCATTCTCTTTAAAGAACTATTCTTTGCCCACATATCTTCTGAAAGAGAACATGGATATTTTCAAACCACTAAAGCATTATCAAGCTCTTTAAATACATAGCTACTCTTGGCAGTGTGCCTTTTTTGGGTTCACCCTAATATATCAATACAGCTACCAGAAAAAATACACAGAAATACTGTTCCCTTTTCTTTCTTCCTCTCTTAAGCTCTTGAGGAAAGTAAAAGACAATCACCTAGAGGTAAACTTGTCATGTTCTAGATAATATTAGATATCCATAAGCCCTAACAACTTTTCTGGTAGAATAGTGGAAGATTCTACTTTTTTCAGTGAGATTCTAGGAGGAATAGTATGCTTTTCCAAACCAAAAGAATCCTCATGTCTTCTTAAAAGCCTATCATCCTTGGGCAGGCTCTATCATTTTTTAAAATCTGTGTTTTGTGTCTTCTATCTCTTCATTCAGACTCCTTTTGTGCTCAGCTTCATCTTAACTCATCTCATTCCTTCATTTGGTTATATCTATAGTTGCTAGTATTTGAAATCTAGGCTTCCTAATGAGCAACAACTTAGCTCCACTTTAAATTGTGAAACAAAAAATTTACCTTTCTGTGAGATATGACTCTGGTAGTCTATATAATCAACTCATATTTATTAACCAACCAATTATGTGATTATAATTGATTATCTTTATCCTTCAAAATTCTGAAAAGTGATACACAAATGAGAATGATGAACAATACATTACAGTCACATATCTCTTCATTCAAGCCTTTGCTTTTAAATAATTCATATAACAGCTTTAGGGTTTAATAGTTTTAAGTAGTATTGTTTAATAGTTTTAAATATCTAGGAAACTATCTCTTAAGGCTTAAAACAACGTGTGTTTCTCCTCAACAATTTTTTATTGGATGGGGTTTTTAAAGTTAATTTGATCAATGTTCTTTATTTGAAGGTCTTTTTCAGTGATCAAAATGTCTATATAACAAAAGCATTTAATCAATGTTTTTTATGTGTACATATATAAATAGGTACACACACACACATATATATATATATATTTATGATATATGTGTATATATCTGCAATATATTTTATGTATAAGATTATGAAATAGACTATGTTGATAATATATAAAATACATAGCAAAGATATATAAATTATTTTTAAATGAATCATGACTAAAACATTTGATATACCTAATATCTGACATGTTATCAATATTTTAATTTAGAGGGAAAAAGTCAATATAATTTCCAAAAGTTTCAATTTTGCATAATGAAAATGAAATAGAAATAAGCAAAGATTTTTGAATGAGCCAGAGTTTCTTCTTTTCTTATATCAACTTGTGAATTACTTATTCAGATATTTGGATATATATTTTAGCAATGTGTCATTGGTTTTGGGGCCAAAGCATTCATATGTACACTATAATTGTAAACAAGTCAATATGTCTAATATTCTTGGGAAATTAGGACAATTATAACGCAAAGTTACAGACTTTATATATTAAAAAAACAGGGAATGGTTTGTGGCAGAAAAACACAATATATCAGCAAAAATGTGAATGCTAATGAAAAGACATCAAGGGATAAGGGTACAGAAACATATATTGCAAGCAGAGAGTGATGAGGGCAGATGTAGAAAAATGATTATCAACTTTAGATCCCTAGAGCAACATGAATGAAATCACATCCTTGTGTTCAGGGAAATAAAACTGGCAACTTGGATAAAAATAAAGAGAGGCTTTAATTATCTAAAAGTAAATTGGGAGCAACCCATGATAATACTGAAGTGAGGTTATTATAGAACACAATGCAGAGTTAATTCAGAAATCAGTTTGTTCAAAAACACCAACAGCTGGGTTTAATAATAGACACAATGAATCAAAAATGAATAAAACCTTGAGATGGAAAATTATCTGAGCAACTCTAATCATATTATTAGATTTACTAAGAAGAATAAATTGACAAAATCCATAAAAGGAACTTGTGTGTGTCAACATATTTTTAAGACAACAATTTTCAAGAAAATGATTGATAGTCAATAAGTATTAGACATCCGGCAAAGATGGCAACATGAAAAATTTCTCCCACCTTAGAAATACATACAAAAATTTTAAAAGATACCAAATAATGAAATGATCCAATAAATCTAAAAGGAAACATAATATAGATACACCATATGGCATTGCACCTAAGTAACTAAATGAAAAGCTAATCAAATCCATAAATATTAATTTATTCAGTGCCTACTATGTGCTAGATGCTAAAGATAAAACACACAGAATAAAACATTCTTTATGTTCAAGAAGTCTACATTTTAATGAATAAAAGAAAATATAATTTAATTCATAATAATAAAATACAAAATGATATGCATACAACCTAATTATAAAATCAATAACAACAGATACATTCAGGGTAGTTTGGGGAGGAAGGTAGTAACCAGTGAGGAGAGTAGGTAAGGGTGGAGTGCATTCCAGACATGTGAGACTGCTAGTGCAAATTCTAGGACATGGAAGATAGACTGCATATGTTAGAAAAAAAGTAAGTCATTTTAACTATCTTCCACAGTACATGAAGGAAAATAATATAAAATGAAATTGCAGAGATAGACTAAGGCTAGATTATAAAGGATTAATATTTTAATCAAGTTAATAGGAAACTAGTAGAGTTAATCAAGTTGAAGAAGTCCATGGTGAGTGTGCTTAAAGACAACCATTTTGACAACAATGTATAGAGTAGATAAAATAGTGCAAGACTTGAAATAGGGAGACCATTTAGAAGTTTATTGTACGATTCAAAGAGAGATAAACTGATGGTCTGAAGGGAGAAGTTTTGTGAGTGGTGAGGAGTTGGGTAAGAGAGATATTATTAAGATGGACATGACAAGATTTAATAACTGATCAGATAATTGGGGTAAAAATGAAGGGTTAAGAATAATGTCCAGGGGCAGCTAGGTGGTGCAGTGGATAAAGCACCATCCCTGAAGTCAGGAGGACCTGTGTTCAAATGTGGTCTCAGACACTTAACACTTCCTAGCTGTGTGACCCTGGGCAAGTCACTTAAATCCAATTGCCTCAGCCAAAAAAAAAAAAAAAAAGCATAATGCCCAAACCTGAAAGACTAGAAAACTGGTGGTATCTCTTTTAAAAAATGAATAATTTTAGAAGAGGGAAAGGTTTAGAATACAAGATAATGATCCCAGTTTTAAACCTGTTAGGTTTTTCATTTTCATTTTCAAATTTATTTTATTTGAAGAAACAGAATAAAAGAAAAGAAACATAGAAAAGCAATAAAAAAACAAAACAAAAGAGAACATTGTCATATGCACAGCAGAACATCAGGGAGGATTCAAAATAGATAACAACAAATACCAATTTAAGTAAGTAAATATATTAGTAAAAGAAATTATATTCATGAGTGATGTCTTTTCTTTACTTCCTTATAAATTATTTTTTGGTTCTCTGCTGCGTACCTTTTTTTACTTTATTCTTTTTGTCCCTCCTTTCATATTCCCCACAACCCCCAAGCAGGCTACAGTTAAAAAAGGATATATTTATATGTACATATGTAGATATATACATACTTACATACATTCACACACCCACCTACCTCAGATACACACACACACATCTTTCCTATCCCTGCTGACTCCTTCATTTAATCCTGTTCCACAACTTGGCTATTACTTAACTCCCCCCATGCAAGGATCCTTCCCTTGTATTCCTCCCTCATCCTTTGCTTCTAATTCTCCCCATCCCTCCCCCCTTATTTCTATATAGATTTTGGAGGTTGCTGTACCCTTCATAGTATAATGTAGTGTTGCCTATTGAACCCATTTCCAATGTGAGTAGGTGTTCAAAACTACAAGCCCTCCTCCCCGCTCTGATGCCTCTATATCAATTCTTCTTCTGAATCTCATTTTTATAACATGATTACTATTTTAGTCTTTGTCAATCTTTCTTTTGAGCTATCCTATTGTTGATATAAATCTTAAATATAAACTATACATTTCTCATGTAAAAAAAACATAAATAATTTGTCCATGCCTAAAGAGTTTGTCCATGTTGAGTTCCTTAAAACTAATCTTTGATATTGGCTCTTATATGCTAAATTTTCCATTAAGTTTGGCTTTGGTTGCTAGAAAGTCCTGGAAATCTGCAAGCTTGTTTAATGTCCATTTTTTTTCATTAAAAATTGTAGATAATTTTGTAGGATATGATATTTTTGGCTGTAGGCCTACTTTTTTTGCTTGTCTGTGGATATGATTCTAGGACCTATGGTCTTTTATTGTAGTTGCTGCTAATTCTTGTACAAATCTAATTGTAGCTCTAGAGTATTTGAATTGTTTTTTCTTGTTTCTTGCAAAGTTTTCTTTTTGATCTGGGAGTTATGAAATTTGGCAATAATATTCCTTTGTGATTTCCACAAAGGATCTCATTTAGGTGGTGATCAGTGAATTGTTTGTGTATTTCTACTTTCCTCTCATGGTATATCACTCCAGGACAATTTTCTAGGATTATTTCCTGTGTTACTGTGTCAAGGTTCTCTTTTTGGTCACAACTTTCTGGCAATCAAATTATTCTTATATGTTCTCTTCTTGATCTGTTCTCCAGATCTGTCATTTTTTCTTATAAGATGTTTCACATTCTGTTCCATTTTCTCATTTTTTTGTTATTTTTGTTATATTTTGTCATTTCTTGGTCTCCCATAGCTTCACTAAATTCTAATTTTCAAAGAGTTTGTTTTCATTTTTGAAACTCTCCTCCTTTTCTAACTGGTTAATTTTTTTCACAATCTTCTTCTTTTTCTTGGATGGTTTTATCTTTTCCCTTAATTTTTCCCCAATATATCTCATTTGATTTTTGAATTCTTTTTTGAGTTCTTGTATAAATTCTCTCAGGGAGCCATTTCACAATTCTCTTTGGGGTAGAAGCTTTTTTTTTTTTAACTAAAGCATCCTTTTCTGAAGAAGAATCCTGGTCTTCCCAGTTCCCATAATATATTTCAATGGTGAGGTTCTTTCTTTGCCATTTCATTTTTTTAATAATAGGTATTGTGTAAGCACTTCTAATCATGGGATGGGGGAATGATGCCTCAAGCTTCCCTTCAGCTTTCCCTTCTGAACAAGAACTTCAAATCAAGAGCCTCATCCTCCTACAAATGCCCAATGCCAGCAGTGTCCCTGCCCCAATGCTTCTGTACTCACCAGGTCCTGCTTCCTTCTGGCCCAGGCCTGAGTCTCAGCAGCACAGCTGGATCTGGCATTCCCAATCAGCCAAGATTCACTCTTGTCTTCCCAGACTCAAACCCATATAGGACAAATAATTCTAGAGGTAAAGGTTCTACAATTCCTGTTGAGAATCCAGCCACGCCCAGCTAACCCCAGTGGTCCCCACTGGAAGTTTCTGCTGAGCTAGTAGGGAGATGTTTGCATTTCATACAGGTTAACCCTGGCCTGGGGCCTTTCTTCAGATCTTCTCCTTTTATATCAGGAGAACCCGAGTTCTGCCCCTACTCTTCTTGATTTTTCATCAGTCTATGTTCACCCTGAGATGCAAATTTGTTCTATTTGTGGGGGAAATTGGGAGAGCTTGAAATTTATCAACCAACATGCTATCTTTCCAGAATCCTTCTCTAAGTTTTTTCTTAAGATACTGAACTGCTCTGAAAGACAGGAGGAGAACCAGAAGAAAGTAGTGTCATGAAAACCTTGAGATGAGCAAGTTTAAAGAAGACAATGGTCAACAAAATCAAATACAATGAATAAGGCCCATAGGGATTAGGACCAGTATTAGATAATTGAATGTGACAGTTGAGAGAGGATTGTTAATTTTGGAAAGTGCAACTTCAGTTAAACAATAAGGTCAGAATCACTTTGTTAAGGAGTGAGTGAATAAAGAAAAAATGAAGATAGCTTGTATAATCAGCCTTTTCAAGGTTGGTTGTTGACCTGCCATATGAATATTTAGATGGTAAGTGTCTCCAAATTTGCATATGTCATGTTTCTTTTGAGCTGCTACAATTCTGCTTCACTCCCAGTGCTTTCTTTGAAGTTGGTGTGCCATGCTGGGCAATCCTTTGCAAAGTGTCTTCCACTTGATACCAAAGTTGTTTGGAGAAATCTTTTCAAAAAATTTAGTTAGGAGAGGAATGATAGAGGATAATAACTTGAGGAAATAGTAAGCCTAAAGATTTAATTCAAGTATAGGAGATGCCTGGGAATGTTTGAAGGCAATATTAAAAAAAAAAACATTTGAAAGTGAAAGATTTAAGATTCAGGAGAGGTAAGAAGAATTATTGAAGCTGACAAATTGGGATGATATGAGAACAAAAGCATGTTAAGAAATGTTGGTCATGTCAAGGTCCTATATGCCTCTTTGTCAGAGACTAGGAGAAAGAAGGGAGAGAGAAGATGTCAAAAAGTTTTAAGATGAGTCAAAAGGGAGAAGAATGAGCTAACACTGAATAGTCTCAGTTTAAGCAAGAGTCAAGATACTTATGAGAGAGAAGAGGTAAAAAGTACGTTTGAAAAGAACATTTGGGACCGTTTTTCTGGTATACACATAAATATATTTGTATCTAATGGTAGCCATATCTGGGAGGAAGGGAAAAAAAGAAATTTATATTACAATATTATAATATATTTTAAAATAATAGCAAGATGTACATAATAGATTTGCAGTTTTATGTGCAATCATCTTTTTGTCTATTCTTCTGTTATAGAAATGGTTGTTTTATTTTTTCCGTTCATAATAAGATAAAAACCTAGAAAACACAGAATCAAAAATCCCAAGTAAACAGAAAAAAAATAGGCATTCTGAACAATAAAGAAAATTTGAGCAAAATTTCAAACAAAACTTGATAAAGAAAACCTAGAGCTATTGTTAATCTTACAAAATCTACAAAACATTATTTAATGTTTTGTACCTAATTTGCTACCTAAATTACCTAATTTGCTCATAAAAGGCAAAGAAAACCAAATTATTGTAACAAAAAAAAGAGAATTCACAACAGATAAAAAAAAGTAATAAAATACATTGTTAGAATTTTACCCAATCTAAACAAACCAAATAATTTAAATGATATATGTGGACATTTACAAAACATATAAAATATTTGGAATAATAGAAGAAATAAAAAGTTTAAATTACTCATTCTCAGAAAAGTAAATTAAATAATCAATAAAGAAAAAAGTTTCATATCAAGCTGGATTAACAAATTTAAAACTAGATCTAATATGACTAATTTTTTTTTACAAAAATAGGAAATAAAGGCATCCTTTTTGAGATTAGCATGATTTTATCAACTAAATTACTTGGATTATATAATGAAAGAAAACTATTGACCTACGCCCAATGAACTTTATTGCAAAAATACTGAATATTAACAGAGATGCTATAGCAACACACAATGTCCTAATGATTCCATATAATGACCTAAGTTTTTATATCAGGAATGAAAACATCATTCAACTTTAGGGAAAAAAAAACTGATATAACAGACAACATTGCCCATGAAAAATTTCAAAAGTATGTGATTATGTCAAAATGGTCATATATTTCTTTAAAAACAAAATCCAACTACTATAAAGAAAAAAATGTATAGACTTTTCCAGTTAGATCTTGGTAAAGCAAAAATGCCTATTGTTTTCACTGTTGCTTGATAAAACACACATGCACACACAGATGTGTGTATACAGATATATATATATATATATACATACATATATAATTTGTATAAATCTGTCTATATATCAAATAAATTTGGAGAATTAAAAGGTATCTATTAAGCTAATGATAGTATATGTAATTAACAATGCATGGAAATTTTTTACAATCTGGTTCTCACTTTTTTTTAGTTTTCCAATTTTATTTTACTCTATTCCCCTTCACACTCTGTACCAGATAAACTGAGAGGTTAAACTCTAAATTTGGCCTATGTAAAGGAACAGTGCTAAGAGACAAATTGTGATATGTAAAAAATAACATGTAGATTGGTTTAACTAGAACTAGTGTGTGAAAGAGAGCAGATTGAAATAAAGCTGGAAAACTAACAAAAAAAAAAAAAGAAAAAGTGGGAGCCAGATTGTGGAGAACTTTAAATTTATGCTGAGAATTTTGCGTTTTATGCTGAGATAATTAGGAAGCCATTGAGATTGTTTAAACACAGTATTTTCACTATAAAAAATTATAATGTATTAGTTACTTTTGAGTTACAATATTTTACCAAAGTAAAATTAATAATTTATATTTGAAAAGCCTAATATTTAGAGATATATTTTCAAAGTAGGGAAACCTGAGTTTAAGTCTTTCCTCTGGCATAAAATGTTTGATCCTGGATAACTCATTTAATCTATCATTGCTCCAGGTAACTCCTTAAAGTCATAAATTGCAAATTAACCCACATTAGCAGAAGTTGTTTTTTTTTTTTTTTTTTGCCATTTATGAAATCCTTAGTGGAATCCTCATTTGACCCCCAAAAAGAAGCTCTTCATTTTATGGATCATAAATTTACTGCTACAATAATTATTTTAATTTTATAAGTATCATTATTTAATTTTATAAAGCAAACTGAGAAGAATGGTTAAATTACTTGCTGCAAGGCACAACGTTAAGAAGTGTCAGAGGTGGTAATAAAGCCCAAATCTTTTAATTCCAATTCCAGTGTTCTTTCCACTATGTCACAAGTGCTCTCTATTATCAAGCTGATGCTAAATTATATAGTTATATATCTTGTTTTTAGAGAACTCAAAGAAAGGAAACTATTTTTCCCCAAAAAATCTTCCCAAGAACATTTCAAGGATAGGTTCAAAATTAAAGTGTACCAGGTATTTTTGAGATGCTTTTCAGATATGACATTTGAATGTTGGGCTTTTTTTTAATTCCTTAGATTTGATATTAAAAAAAATTCTTCCCTATGGAAAAACAAAACAAAATATAGCATTGAGATAATTTTTAATTTCTTTTTTCCAAGTAGAAAACAAGCAATATCAATAGAGTTCTCCTATCATCTCCCAATCCAAAGTTATTATTATTTTTTAAATCTCTTGTACAATATCTTTTAGGGGGAAAATATACTCTTTCCACATGGTTTAAATAAAAAGAGGGAAAATAAGAAATCATAGTATTGGAAAATTAGGTGGAAGAATATTTCACATATAATGATATCTCCATTAATAACCTTTCTATGATTAAAACTACTACATAATGAGATCAGCTTTGTTAAATAAATGAAATGTCACATAAGATATAGGAGAGTTGTCCTGTCTCTTTTTACCAAAAATATTCACCTGTGATAAAAGAGCAAAAATATAGATAGGAACTGCATGTATTCATTTTAGCAGATAGTTAGTCAAGAGGTCTGGCCCTTTGAAACATTGTGAAGCTGATAAAGACTGCTTCTCTAAACTATGTTTACCTGCCAATCCCTATTAAAAATGAACCCTAGCTTATAGTCTTGCCTGGTGCTCTGAATCTTTTATATGTGCTCTTTATGCTTCTTTAGTACAGGTTCTTTGTTCTTCCCTACCTTCTCAATATCATATCAGGAAGACTAAAAACAAGGTTGGAAAAAAGTATCCTTTTATTTCCAGGGACTCAGTTTCTTCATCTGTAAAATGAGGGGCTTGGATTAGTTTGCTTTTGAGATTCCTTTCATATCTAGAGTTATTCTGTAATAAAGCAATTGTAAAAAAGAGTAAATCTATTATATCTATTTTAGAAAGCATAATTAATTGATAGCTGAATACTTTTAGTAAAAGTAGACAATTTAAAAATCTGTTGGAAATCATATGGAAAAATATGTAGATTGAAGACATTCAATTGCTGGTGTTCTCTTACTTGCAAATAATGTCTTTTTATTATTGGAAAAAGAAGCAAAATAGATTTTTTCTCCTTCCCTCCCCCTTCATTCATATTTGTTGTTTTAAAATTGCAGTCAAAAATATAATTTGTTTCACTGAAAGATACAGATCCCTTGTATTTATGCAATTAAACTAGGAGAAAGAACTGAAATAGAACAGTTTGATCATGTGTTGACCTTCAGTACGACAGCTTTCATTTTTCAGTATTCACAGCTATATCATAACTGAAGTTTTCTACTTACAGAGGATTTTGCACATCTCTCAACTAAGAATTATATATACAAATATAATGTCTAGCACTTGGGAACAATACATAGATTCATGATATTTCCTTGAAGAGTATGGATTCAGAAACCTACAAATGAATTACGAGGAGGCTATTGTTATTTTCATCTCTGCAAGATATATTTAGCTGCAACATTGTTTATGGAGAGTCAAGAATACTCAAATGGACCTTCCACTGGTCTATAATCTGAACCTTCAAAAGGGAGAAAAAGCACTCATAAAAATAAATGAAATTATCAAAATTAGTTACAACAAATTCCTTACTAGGTAAAACAATGAATCTGCTAAACTGGTCACATTATTTAAATTAGCACTGCATATTTCCATTGAGCTAGAACTGATTATCATATTTTATATTAATATAACCTTGAATAAATATTCAAATTCTAGAAAAGCAAAAATCATGCTGTTTTTGCCTTTAAAATGGTTATTAGAAAAAAGGCACAATAGGACGTAAATCTATTTTCCCATGTGAACAAATATTCAGAATTCCATAGAACAGATAAGCTATCATTTCAGTATGTGTATGATACATGTAAAAGCTGAAAACTTGGTATTATACCATGTAGATATTAGGTTTTTGTAATTTATAAAATGATCTCAAGAATATTGATTATTTGGGGAGGGAGGGAGAGAGAGAGACAGAGAGACAGAGAGAGAGAGAGAGAGAGTTGTTCAGTCATTTTAGTTGTGTCTAACTGTAACCACATTTGGGATTTCTAGATAAAAATAATGAAGTATAAGTATTTATATGTGTGTATGGATATGTTTGTTCACATATACACACAAATATATGTTTTGAGGCAGAAAACATGGGCTCAAATTCTAGCAATTCCATTTCTCACATGTGTGACCTCAAAAAAATTATTTTGTATCTCAGCCTCAATTTATTTGCCTATTACTTGAAAAAGAATATTTCTAATTCTTTTTTTATTTTTATTTTTTTTATTAAAAGCTTTTTATTTACAAAACATATGAGTGGTTTTTCTACATTGACCTTTGCAAAACTTTTTTTTTTGTTCCAAGCTTTTCCCCTCCTTCCCCCCATCCCCCACCCCTAGATGACAGGTAATCTAATACATATTAAAGAATATCTCTAATTCTTAAGAAATAAAATATCTAATATTATATATATTCTAAATTCCTCCCTTTTTTCTTTTATTTACATAATAATTTTACATAAGGTTGTTAAGAGAGAAATTATATTATTATTTGTTATATTTGTTCATTAATACAAGGGTATTAATATTTCACTGCTTTAAAACATACAATAAATAAAAATATTAAAAGAAAAAGAAATATTTAATAAGAAAAAAATATCATAGAATAAAAATGGAAAGAACATTACAGGCATATTAGCCAACATTCTCATTTTAGTTGAAGAAACTGAGACGCAGATTCTTAATATGACTAGCTTGAGGTCATTCAAGTAGTAAGTAACAAAGAATGGTTTTGAAGTTATATTCTTTGACACCAGATAAAACATTTTTCTACTATAGTATGATGCATCAAAAGAAAAACACAATGAAAGAATGATTTTAAAAACTGCTATTATTATTATTAACTAAAAGCAAACCATGATTATAATTTTATTATAGTTAGCAGTTTATTTATCTCCAATACTTTGTATCTGACTGAAATTAGAAGAAGAGCAAGTATCAGAAACTAGAACACTGTTCTAAGTATATATGTATCATTCTTTAAGTATTTTACAATGAAATGACCAAAGAAATCATTATCCATATGTGGTTAAGTATCTGTATTAATTGAAGTACAATAGTAATGGAACAATAGATTACCAATGACAGCTTTATGATTTACAAATGTGGTAAAAATAAATATAATAGCATTGTTTTCAAGATTTTTAAAATAAAATTAAATTCAGATTGATATACAATATTGGATAGGATTTTAGCTATAACTATTAGCTGTAGAAATATTTAGAGCATTGGATTTGATCTCTGAAATACAATGAAGGAAAAAATAAAATAGTGTTAGTAACTTTCCAATTGGTTTTTAAATTTTATTTTATAGAATTAGAGCCATAGCTAAATACAATATAATTATAAATTGCTTCTTTAGTGTACTTTGATTTTCCTGGGACAATAATTATAGCCTTTTCAAAAGTGCAGCATGTTTACCAGAGAATTATAAACTAGTCATTTCCTCTATGAGATAACAATAGAATAATTAAACCTGTTTTCTTACAAAATTTGTCTCATTAGTTTATATTGTTACTTCAGATATGTCTTCTCACAACAACAACAACAAAAAATTATAAATTCCCTTAGGGCAGGTATGCATGTGTGCAAGTATTTGTGTGTGTCTATATCCAAGGAGATTAAATTAGGTAATTTACACTATCTCTTCAATATATAAAAAACTATAATTTCATATGCCCAGAATTATATAATGCTCTCACACATATTACTCCGTGAGCATACATGTATGTAACAAATATAGGAAATACCCTGAGAGCATAGTAAAAGTTCTTGTTGAATACATGGAATCATGACACCTTTTGAATATCAAAAGAAAGGTGGAGAATATCTAATCCAAATCCCTCATCTGAATTGAGACCTACTGGTCCTCTGGAGGAAGAAATGGCAAACCATTTTATCTTTGCTGAGAAAACACAAATGGGGTCATGAAGCATCCGACATGACTGAAATGACAACCACTACTACCACTAGTCCAAGCTAGTGACTGATCTAGGACAGAACTGAGGAATTCTAGATGCTTCATGAGTTGAATGGAGTAGAATATGCTACTATTTTTTTGGGGGGGGGGAGTATAGAGAATGACTAGCCATTATTCATTACAATCATGTAAGTTAAATAGATAGAAAATTAATATGCTGACATTTGATATATGGAAATTTGCTCTGGGGAGACATCTGTATTCTGTCTTTGTTTGGTTATCAGTTTTTATTTTAGATAGGCATTTTATTGTTGATGTTGATCATAGAGAAAAGAAAGCTAGGAAACAAATCTTGAAAAAAGTAAGAAGAAAGATACTTGTAAAAATTAAACAACTCTCAGAACTCTTATGAGCATTTATCATATCCATAAAGAATAAGAACCATATCCTTTTGGCAGTTCTTTTTTGCTTTCCGGTTTGTGTTTTTGTTTATCTCAAAGACAAATGTAGTTTTAATGCAAAGCATATTTTGTAAATTCAAAGCCAGGGTATCTAGAGAACCTCCATAAATAAAAAAATTAATTTCTATATTCAAAAGGAATTATCTCAGAAAATTTTGTTATCCATGAATTAAATGTGGCTAAAAGTATCAGAGGATAACTTAGGTGGCAATAAAAGAACACATTTTCTTCTGTCCATCTCCCACCCTTCCCTCCCCTCTCCAAATAACCATAAATTTGGAATACTATATAAATCAGGCAAAGGGTGTTCGTTAGGGTGAGAAAAAAAAATTTTTGTTTGTTTTTTAGACAAAAGTATAGGAAAAACGTAACCTTGTTTTTGAATATATTATTTGATTGAAATAGTATCTACTTTGCCACAGAGTAAAAACTGACTGACTCAATAACCTTCTTTCTAGCTGAAGACTGAATAATAAAACCTGACTCAACTACTTCTATGCTGTTTAGTATGAAAGAACAAAATGCATCTAAACATTGCACTTCTTAACTTCAAATAACCCCACAAATTTTGCACCCAATACAAAACAAGTGATTTTCCCATCACCTCTCTGATAGGGACTAACTTATAACATTGCTCCATTCAAATGCTGCAGAATGCTGCTGTTTGACTGTTTCCTCTAAAGAGATCTGAAAAAATTGAATAACCTACCTCTAGACCCTGAGAAAGCTGAAGCTGCTACCATTAAATGACCTTCTTTATTGGGTTAATTTCTTTTCCTTTCAGTTTGACTACTCACTTTATTTGATGTGGACCTATTGAAAAATTCCCCAATAAAAGCTATTTCCTCTCTCTTCTCCACATCCCCAGACTCAGACTTAAGAATATGGGAAAATAGAATGATTTGGGGAAATCTAAACTCATGTGTTCCTTTACCTTCCTCTACATCAATTGCTTTGGATTTACCTTTTACCAAAGGAAGAAAACTTTGGTCCTAAATTCTAAACCAAATGGTAAATAGTACAAATTTCACTGTGAAAGACTCTATTACTAATGTAAAGTATGTATTTGTATATATTATCCTATTCATTATACGTTTAGTTATCACATCAAGAGCTTTGATTAGTTACAAAATAACTTTGTGAGGACACTGTATAGCAAATAGTAGGTGCTATAGAAATGTAAATTAATTATACATTCTCAAATCTGAGATTGCCCAGGACTTTTTCTGAAATATCATTTTTTTTTATCCAAGTAAATTATTTCTCTATTATTTTTCTACAGTGCTTTGAACATCAGCTTTAAAAAATTCACAACAATCTTATTTTGCATTATCAAAATATTTAATGAGCTTCCCTCAAGGGAAATTATTAAAAATTAGGATAAGTGTTGAAGTTAATCAACAAGTGTGAAGTTACCCACTTAATATTTCTTGTTTTGTAGTGAAAATGATCATAATGGCCTCTGATACTCAGAATAATTAATCACTCATAGTGAATAAACAGAAGGGAAGATATGTTTGCCAATAATATACAATGGATGATGATTTAGTATGATCAAAATTTTATAAATCAACAAAAGTAATGAGAAAAACTATGATTGGTGCTAATGCAATTGAGAAATGAGTATAATTATTATAACAGAATGTGTTCTGTCTCCTTAATGATTGGACACTTTCTATCACATCACCCTGCCTGTCCCTGAGATCAAAAGACCAACCAGAAAACTAGTCACAAATACCTTCTAGCAAGAGGTTCTGATGTATCCATCTCCAAGGAAATAGAACACATGCTTCCTAGGTTCACTACTGTTAAAACATAAGTTATATTCTGCCATGTTTCAGAACACTTTTTCTACCCAGTCCCAAACTCCTGACAATCCTTCACTCAGATCATCTTCCTCATACAACCCATATACCTCCTTTCCATATAAGTTTTTCACCTTTTACTCTAGAAATGAAATAGCTATCAAGTCAATGCTATAATAACTTTAAGGAAAAACATGTCATTTTCCAGCTTCTATGACTCCACTAACTATCCATATGTTATATGAGATGAAAAGAAGTTTCCCCAGCTACTTCATCCTTTTATAAAGATACATTTTTAAAGATAGAGACTATCTTCCCTTAATATATTTATCCTCTTCCTTAATATATTGCCTGGCACAAAATAATAAATGTTTATTTATTCATACTTTAATCACTTTAAAACATGACAGAGTCATCTTTTCTATGTCAGTGTTAACCATGGTAATTTCAATATCCACAATGATCGATTTCTTAATAGCTTAGTCTTACACACACTTTCTCAAATACTATTTTGTGACATTTACTATACTGCACTTATCCATTGGGTATAGGCATAGCTTTTACTTCATCTATATAATTTTGTCTCCTAATTAACTAAAACTATTTTCTCCATTAAATTCTTCTACACTTCAAAATGTATATGGATCTTCTATCTGGGCAGCTAGGTGGTGCAGTGGCTAGAGCACAATGTCTAGAGTCAGGAAGACTCATCTTTCTGAGTTCAAATGTGACTCAGACACTTATTAGCTGTTTCCCCTTGGGCAAGCTGCTTAGCCCTATTTGCCCAAAGTTTCCTCATGTTTAAAATGAGCCAGAGGTGGAAATGCCAACCTATTCCAGTATCTTTATCAAGAAAACTCCAAATGGGAATAAAAAGTCTGAAATAATTGAACAACAACCAAAAAAAATTCCCACCTATTTTCTCCTTTTCCCTTGTCTCGAAGCATTAAATGCCTTTCTTGAGTAAATTTTTGATCCCCCTTACTAATGATTCCTCTTGGATTCTATTAATTAATACCTGCATTGCTAAATCCTTAATTTCTTTCTTTCCTCTAACTTGTTTCACCTCAGTTTGTAATTGCCCTTACCTCCCATCTTAAAAATAAACTTTGCTTTGAAAACTTGAACCTTTTGGAATCTTGAAACCTCTATTGATATTACTCATCTCTGGCAGGTTATAGATGTTATGTATTTTAACTACTAAACTTAACTAGTCTTATACTTAATTATTTTCATTCATAACATCAATAGAAGTTAAATTCTTTGAGGAGCTTATGAGCTATTTAGGAAAATAGCATTTCTGGTGTGAGGGCTTGCCAACTATTTCCAGGGTTACTTATCCACCTTTGGTGCCCACCTATCTCCCAATATGTGGCTCCAAGAAGCTGCAGCATGAATAGTAGCCACACACCATTTGGGCATACAGGTCAAACCAAGTTGAAGCTAACCAGCAGACCTCAAATCTGTGAAGCTTGTGAAGACTATATCCAGAATAATGGGTCAATGAGGACGTTTTGTTTCAATAGCAGTGAAAGTGGCTGAAACAGATGCTGTGGAGTTCTTAGAGCTTGGTGAGACATCAAGGATGTGAAGGTCATTCTGGGCCCTTGCCAGTCAGGGTGACTTTTGTCTTGCTACTGGACATAATTTAAGAAAAGAGGAAGAGGCTGACAATTTTGTATAATTCTGCTTCACTTACCTTCAATTCATGAGCTAGTCAAAATATCAGCCTTGATGTCATTGATCGTCTTTGAAAAGAAAGGACAAATAGCAACCAATTCCTTGAGGGAAGAATTTGAATTTTGTTTGTTTGTTTGTCTTTGGATCTTCAATTCAGAGCATAAAGCTTTATGTATTGTAAGTGTTTAATAAAAAATCTGTTAAGTTGAATTGGGTTTCCCATACTTCTTAAATCTTTGAAATGCTAGTCAGTTTTTGTTGCCTCCATGTCCTGAAATTTGGATTCTTCCTATTTTAATTTGTGGAAATATTTCTTTCAAAGGTTGCCAATGGCTTGACCCATACCTAACACCACATACCAAGATAAGATCTAAATGGGTTCATGATCTAAATATAAAGAGTGATTTTGTAAGCAAGTTAGAGGAACGTAATATAGTTTACCTCTCAGACCTGTGGAGATGGAATAAATTTATGTCCAAAGAAGATCTGGAACTCCTAATTGAACACCAGATGGATAATTTTGATTATATTAAGTTAAAAAGTTTCTGTACAAATAAAACTAATGCAGACAAGATTAGGAGGGAAGCATCAAATTGGGAAATCATAAAGGCCTCATTTCTAAAATATATAGAAAATTGTCTCATATATATAAGAATTCAAGCCACTCTTCAATAGATAAGTGGTCAAGGGATATGAACAGACAATTTTCAGATGATGAAATTAAAACCATCTCTAGTCATATGAAAAGTTGCTCCAAATCACTATTGATCAGAGAAATGCAAATTAAGACAAATCTGAGGTACCACTACACACCTGTCAGATTGGCTAAAATTACAGGAAAAGATAACGATGAATGTTGGAGGGGATGTGGGAAAACTGGGACACTAATAAATTGTTGGTGGAACTGTGAATGGATCCAACCATTCTGGAGAGCAATTTGGAGGTATGCTCAAAAAGTTATCAAACTGTGCATACCCTTTGACCCAGCAGTGTTTGTACTGGGCCTATATCCAAAAGAGATCTTAGAGGAGGGAAAGGGACCCACATGTGCAAGAATGTTTGTGGCAGCCCTTTTTGTAGTGGCTAGAAACTGGAAACTGAAGCGATGCCCATCAATTGGAGAGTGGCTGAATAAATTATGGTATATGAATGTTATGGAATATTATTGCTCTGTAAGAAACGACCAGCAGGACGATTTCAGAGAGGCCTGGAGGGACTTGCATGAACTGATGCTGAGTGAAACGAGCAGAACCAGGAGATCATTATACACAGCAACAATATTACGTGATGATGAATTCTGATGGACATGGCTCTCTGCAACAAAGAATTGTCTCAAAACAGTTCCAATTGTTCACTGAAGAAAACCATATACACCCAGAGAGAGGGATATGAAATATGGACCACAACGTAACATTTTCATGATCTCTATTGATGTTTGCTTGCATTGTGTTTCCTTTCTCTGATTTTCCTTTTTTTTTCTTGTAGATAGGATTTTTCTTGCATAACTTCTCAAACATTTCAACATTATTAACATGTAGTGGACTTCCTGCCATATAGGGGAGGGGAGGGGAGGGGGCTGGGGGTAAAATTTGTAATGGAAAGCTTTGTAAAGATCAATGCTGGGGAACTACCCATACATATGTTATACAAATAAAAATCTTTAATAAAAATAAAAAAAGGTTGCCAAAGGCCAGATCCACAAATACTAGCTCACTATATTCAAGGAGATTCAATTTCATTGGAGACAGTCAATAAACTTTTATTAGCAGAATAATTTAAAGAAATATGTTAAATTATCTTAAAGATAGTTATATTTTTACAGGTTATTGCAGGTTCTTACATGAAAAATGCAAACTTGAGGATGATTAAAAATAAAAATAACTTAGAGAAATATTTATACAATGTCTATTATTTGTAGGGTAATGAGCTAAATACAAATATAATGTAAAACAGAATTACTGGCTTCCTAAAGATTAGGCTAGCACAATATGGCATTATTTGGGAAGGGAAAAGAGTTCTTTTCAAAGAGGAATATACAAAACATACTTTATTAAACACAGGTACAGTATCATTGAAATAACACATCATTATTATCACTCTTTGCAGATGATATGATGGTCTACTTAGAGAACCCTAGAGAATCAACTAAAAAACTATTAGAATTAATCCACAACTTTAGCAAAGTTGCAGGATACAAAATAAATCCACATAAATCATCAGCATTTTTATACATCACCAACAAAATGCAACAGCAAGAGATACAAAGAGAAATTCCATTCAAAATAACTATCGATAGTATAAAATATTTGGGAATATATCTGCCAAGGGAAAGTCAGGATCTATATGAGCAAAACTACAAAACACTCTCCACACAAATAAAGTCAGATCTAAACAATTGGAAAAACATCAAGTGCTCTTGGATAGGTCGAGCGAATATAATAAAGATGGCAATACTACCTAAACTAATCTATCTATTTAGTGCTATACCAATCAAACTCCCAAGAGATTATTTAACTGACCTAGAAAAAATAACAACAAAATTCATCTGGAAAAACAAAAGGTCAAGAATTTCAAGGGAATTAATGAAAAAAAATGCAAATGAGGGTGGCCTAGCTGCACCAGATCTAAAACTATATTATAAAGCAGTGGTCACCAAAACCATTTGGTACTGGATAAGAAATAGAGTAGTGGATCAGTGGAATAGGTTAGGTTCACAGAACAAAATACTCAATGACAATTGTAATCTAGTGTTCGATAAACCCAAAGACCCCAGTTTTTGGGATAAAACTCACTATTTGACAAAAACTGCTGGGATAATTGGAAACTAGTCTGGAAGAAATTAGGCATTGACCCACACCTAACACCATATACCAAGATAAGGTCAAAATGGATTCATGATCTAGGCATAAAGAATGATATTATAAACAAATTAGAACAATGTAGGATGGTTTACCTCTCAGACCTGTGGAGGGGGAAGGAATTTGTGACCAAAGAAGAACTAGAGGTCATCATTAATCACAAAATAGATAAGTTTGACTATATCAAGTT
>JAJPUD010014557.1:0-40369 GCA_023553655.1 Myrmecobius fasciatus | reverse complement strand
TTCTCCTGGAGCACACCTGTTGTGCACCAATAAAGAGATAGAAGGTAAAATTGAGGAGGGCTGACAACCTGAAGAAATCCAGGAGGACTCCTCAAAGGAGATGTCATCTGAGCCAAGGCTGGGAGGACCCCAGGGTCCCAGATCTGGCCCTTTGAGAAGTGAGGCCCAGAGAGGTTTCACAGGTGGTAAATAACAGGTGACTCCTCAGACTACAAAATCTGCACTCTCCACTGTCCCACGCTGCCCCCAATGGTAGCTAAGGAAGTGCCTCGTCCAGCCACCTATCATCTCCTAGGTCCTTGTTCAGTGCTGGACTCTGTGCTGGACACTGGAAGGATGGAGAAAGCAAGCTCTGAGGCTGCCCTCAGGATGCTTACGATCTACAGGAGAAGGTGGACGCAAAAGGGGAACAGACAAGTCGTGTTCTCTCTCACACTATCCCCACTTACTGATGAAGAAACTGAGGCTCTGAAGAATTCCAAAAGGGAGAGGGGAAAAGGGGGCATCCCAGGAAAATTTCCAACTGCTCTCCAGCCCTGTCCCACAGCTTCCACCTTTTATGACTAACTCTTCACCTCGACTCTGGGGGGAATCATTGAGTGAGACACAGCTACTCTCTCATCGTCCCAACATAGGCCAAGTTCTCCAGGGATGATTGTCATCTGGCGTGCTTTCCCAGAATGAAGCCCTCTTAATTGGAGCTTGGATTCCTGCTCTGTGGGGACTTCCCAGGGTGTGGGCCCCTTCCACCAAAGTTGCTTCCAATACATTTATGATTTGGTAGAGAATCAACCAGTATTTAATAACCATTCACTCCTTGCCCTGCCTATCATCCAAGATGCCATCCCCTCTGTGACTTTTGAAGCCCTTCATGACCTAGTCCCTTTCAGTCTTATAATTTGATTCTTCTCATCCATCACTCCCATCCCCATTCATTCAGCTCCAGAGGCTCCCCTTGGGCCTCTAAGATCTGCTAGTTGGCTTCCAGAGCTCTTCCAGAGCTGGCCCTTCTTCCTTTCTGGACTTTTCCTCTCTTCCCCTCCACTGGGGGAGGGGATCCAACAGTCTGGGATCCAATGGTATTGGCCTCTGGGCGATCCCTTGCCCATAACCCTCCGTCTTGAAGTTCTGAGTGCTCTTTGGCTGTGGGTGCCCCATGCCAGGAAGGCTCTGCCTTCTCTGCCCCACCTCCTGCCTCTCTAGCCTCGGTCAAGCCCCAGCCACAGTTCCCACTTTTGCCAAAAGCCTCTCCTAATCCCCCTTCATTCTAGTGCCTTTCCTCACTAATTATCTCTAATTCATCCTGCATCAGTTTCATTTGTATATAGTTATTTTTCCTGTGGTCTCCCCTTTTAGAGCAGGGATTGTCTTTTGCCTTTCTTTGTCTATCACTTAGCATAGGTCCTGGAGCATTCAGTAGGCATTTCATAAATGCTTGTGAATGACTATTAAACACCACCTGTGTTCCAAGCCCTGTGCTACCTGCAGCAGCCTGAAAGTTTATGGCCAGATCCATGCTATTAGTGTTGGAAAGTGGCATTTGAAGCCAGATCACCCTGACTCCAAGTGAGTTCCCCTTGTTCTCTGCCTCCTTTCTTTCTTTGAATCAAAAATCTCTGTTTCCCTGCACCCCCAAGTATTGCTGGGGTTTATGTGGGTGAGCACAGGCTTTGTGCCAAACTCTCTCTTTGCCATCTTAGTCAGACAGGCTCTGCCTCTTCTACTCCCAGGTTGTTGAGTCAAGGGACACCAGAACAAAGGTATGATCTTGGGCATGGCCGTGGCTTGCCTCAGTTTCCCTCTCTGGATAATGAGAGGGCTGTTCATCCTCCATCCAGTTTTGCCATGCTGCTGCTGTGCAAGCTTCTCCTTGGCTCCGTCTCTGTTTCTCTGTCACCGAACTTATTTATTTTTTTTTGGGGGGGGGACAAGCTATTGGGCTTAAGTGACTTGCCCAGAGTCACATGACTAGTAGATGTTAAGTGTCTGGGGCTGAACTTGGACACAGGTCGTCCTGCCTCCAGGGCTGGGGCTCTATCCAGTGCCATCTACTGCCACTGACCCATTCTTTTGGAGGCTCCCTTTTCTAGTGCAGATCATAGCTGCTGGGGCCCTGAGGTGGCAAGTGTCACCCATTTCTCCAGTGTTCTCTTAGCCAGCATTTTCTGCCCTCTACACTGACCCTAGTGGGGACTCTGAAAAGCCCCAAAGGCTCTTCTGAATCATCACCTAAGCGATAACTAATTCTTTGGAAGTTGGTCTTCTATCCAGGAAGTGTGTCAGCAGGTCCCATTGAACCAACATACCAGACAGACAGCATGGCAGAGCAGCCACAAGGCCAGCCTTGGACTTGGTGCTAGAAGGGAGCTCTCTTTTACAGAAATGAAAGCGGAGGCCCCAGGAGGTTAAGTCTCCCCACCAAGGTCACTCCGTCAGCTTTTCCCTCAGCCTGCACCTCTGCCTCTCTTCCTTCCAGCTCCATTTCCCATTATCTCCCCTCCATCCCCTTGTTCTCTCACGAGCCCGGTCAGTTGGCTCTCTCTTAGCCTAGGCCCACCACCACCTTTGGCACCTTAGCCTTCCTTGGCTCTGTGCCCCTCAAAGCCCTTACATCCTTCTGCCTTGTAAAAGCCATTCTGGGTCAGAGCTGGAGCTCTTTACCCTCAGAAAGGCTGTTGTCAAGGCCCCGGATCTGAGCAGAGACCAGTGGAGACCTGGATGCCCAGCCTGGGCTGGAACTAGAACCCGGAGGAGAGACTGTTCCTGGCCAGAGGACCAGCAGAGGGCAGCAGTGACCAAGAAAAAGCTTCTAAGCCCTGCTGCTGGGAGCAGGCCAAGCACAGTGACTGCCCAGACCAGGGAGATGCCCTATCCACAGGCACCTGGGAGAAATGCCTTGGTGGTGGTGCCTTTACTGCCAGTGCTCTCTTTCCACTAGAACCTTTCATGGAGAATAGGGGACATTCAGAAGTGTGGCCAGCCAGCCAGAACCCCTCTAAGGACAGAGCTCTGTCCTAGGTACTCTGGGAGGAGGGAAGAGAAGAGAGACAAAATAAAGGAGAGGATAAATTGTAGCTGGCACTTCTTTAGAGCAAAGAAAATGCTCTTAATATGTGATCTCCTCTGAGCTCTCATAACTGCCGTAGGAAGAGAATCTTATCCCCATTTTACAGATGAAGAAACTGAGGCTCAAAGGGGCTCTTAAGAGACAGATAGATATTCCGGGAACAGATCTGGGTGTTCTTTAGCCTGTGGCAGAACTGGGCTCCTAGGCACTCCTTCCCTGGACTCCAACTCCTTTCTTAGCATCTTTCTTCAGCCCTCCCACAAATCCTCCCCCTTTGATCTGTGACACTTTGGGTTGACCCTTCATGTGACTCTCAGGGGAGTCATTTAGGGAGACAGAGCTGCAAACAGACATATAGAGCTGAACCTCGTTCTCTGGACCAACCATTACCTTACATGAACACAAGGAGTACAGCTCTCTTCTAGGTGAATGAATGCACAGAAAAGCTGGGATTCCAGCAATGTGGGATGCTTTTAGGATGAGAATTCTGGTTACCAAAGAAGACTCTAGTCTGCCTAGGGGAAAGGCAGCTGATGAGACAGAGTGCCAGGCTTGGAGTCTGGAAGACTGGAGTTGAAATATAGCCTCCCATACCTACAAGCTGTGTGACCCTGGGCAAGTCACAGAACCCTGCTTCAGTTTCCTTATCTATAAAGTGACCTAAAGAGGGAATTGGTGAACCATTCCAGTATTTCTGCCAAGAAAATTCCAGATGGAGTCACAACTGAATGAACGTCCAAAACTTTAGTTTTTTTTTTATTTTGGAGTTTTTTAAAAAGATATTCTGATAATTATTTTAAAATAACTGGTTTCCTTTGTTATCTTGTGCATTTATTTTATGCATCCAAAAGTACAATCCTGAGAAGGGCTAATGAGACACCCAAGGTAACCAGGCCATTGAATCCAAACCTCTCATTTTACAAATGAGTAAACTAGAGCCCAGAAAGATTTAAGCGATTCACACAGATAGTAAGAGCTTGATTCAAGTGCTGCCCTTAGTCTGTACCAGCTGAGTGACCCTGGCTTAGTGCAGTATCTAGCATTCAGTATATGATCAATAACTAATTTTTTCATTCATGAACAAGTCATTTGGCCTCTTCAAGCCCCCAAGCAATTGATTCCTCAGACCACTTATCTGTTCACGTTGGTGGATGGAGATTCCACACCAGGAGTTCTACTGATGAGCCCAGGAGGCCCACCAAAAACACAAATTCCCCAGAAGAAACTATCCCTACTTCACTAGGCACTTGAGAGCCCACTTTTCCTTTTTTTCAATCACAAGAAAGCTTAATTATAGAGTGAGCCTGCAGCTGAGCTCTCTCCACCCTTCAGCATGTGGCCACTTGACGAATTTTCCATTTGCCTATTCCCCTCCCTTAGTAGGGCCAGCAGGAGAGGCACGGTCCATGGAGGAAGCTGAACCTTTCAGTGCAGAATTTTGTTATGGACAGTTTTTGAGGGGGGCACTGCCTGTATAACCTTAGGCAAATCACTGAAATTTCTGAGACTCAGTTTCCTCCCCTGTAAAATAGACTACATGGGCTCTAAGTTGCAATTAAAAAGCAGTGTCCTCTGAGCTGCAAATTTTCAATCCTATGATTCTAAGTCCCTTCCCCTTTCAGAGGTGACTGACAGGACACTGGCCAGAGCACCAGCAGAGGGCAGCAATGACCAAGAGAAAGCTTCCCAATCCTGCAGCTGGGAGCTGACTTGGCAGGATGGACTGCCCAGGCCAGAGGAGGGGTCCAAAGAGACAACCCCTGTCCACAGGCACCTAGGAGAATTGCCACTCTTGATTGGGATCCCCCTAGCTAGAACATCCAGAAATGTGGCCAGCCAGCCATTACCCTTCTGAGGACAGTGTCCTGTCCTAGGCACTTTTAGAGGAGGAGGGAGAAGAATAACAAAACAAAGGAGAAGATAAATACTAGCTCTCATTTCTATAGTCTAAGATTTTATCTGAGCTTCTCACAACTGCCATGAAGGTATTATCCCCATTTTACAGATGAGGAAGCTGAGGCTTTGTTGCTGTGTCTTTCCTTTGGTCTCACAGCTGATGTACAGGATTCAAACTCAGGACCTCTGAGGACAGATTACTTCTTTTTTTTGTCAGCAAGCATTTATTGAGTATTTAGTATGTGCCAGGCATTGTGCTAAGCTCTGGGGATAAGAGAAAAGCTTGGATAATGCTTGCCCTCAGGGAATGTACATTCTAATTGGTTCATAGTAGGTGCTTTATAAAATGTAGGTTGATTGATTTCATGCAAACCCCTGCATATGTAAACTTCTCTCCCCCCCCCTTTCCTCCTCCTAGAACCCTTCATCAGCTGTCCACCTAAGACTGGCATTAAATACTTCCCCATGTAGCCACAGCATTCTTCCAAAAGCTGCTGTATAAAACTTTCATCCTACCTTGGTGAGGCAAGCAGGGTCTTTCCAAGAGTTGCTGTGTAGAACTTTCTTCCTACCTTGGTGAGGCAAGCAGTGCCTTTTACTGATGAGGGCCTAATCGACCTGCCAGGTGGATAGAGGTGCCCAAGGAGCAGTTTGAAACCAGGTCTTGCTGACTCCACCCCAGACCTCTTTTCCCATGGCCCCATGCTGTCTGCCTAAGAGAAGCTTGCAAACAGTGGAAAAAGTAGAAATTACTTGGGAGGATGACTTTGAATCTGGCCTTGAGCCAAAGATCGATTAGAAGAAAGTCCCATTTATCCAGACTCCCTCCCATTTATCCAGACTCCCACTGTTCTGATCTTTTAAAAGAAGTAAACCTTTTTTCACATGTGGTAAAGTGGTTGGAAGATCAGCCTTGGAGTCTGGAAGACCTGAGTTCAGATCCTACCTCAGACATATATTGGCCATGTCTTTCTCTGGTCAAGTACTCCCAGACAATGCTCTAGGACTCTAATTTGCATGTATGCTGGGGTTCCCTGCCCATTGAAATACAAAATCATGGATGCAGAGTAGGAAAGGACTTCAGAGGTCATCTAACCCAGAACCTCACTTTATAGATGAGGAAACTGAGATTTAGAGAGAAAGTAAATATTTCTCTCCTCTTCTTTCTCCCCTTAGGAAGGAAACAAGTTGATGGGGCAACAATATGGCGTTGTGAAAAAACATTGATTCAGTCAGAGGATTTGAGTTCAAATTCTGTTTCTTGCTAACTAAAAACCTTTGTGGTCTTGTGAAACTCAATTAAATCTTTAGACCTCAGTTTCCCCATCTGTCAAATGAAGGGGATTTTAAGGTACTTTATCACTTTAGATCTTTGATCCTATAATAATTGGCAATAATAATAATGGCTAATATTTATGTAGCATTTTAAGGTTTGTAAAGCATTTTATGTACATTATCTCAAAGATAAAGCTCAAGAAAGCAGCTTCTAGGACGTGTCAATCACCCAATAAGCATTTATGAATTACTATGTGCTAGACAGGCAAAAACATAGCCCCTGCCCTCAGAAAACTTCTAATAAGAGAAGCAATATATAATAAGTAGCTAGAGAAACTTATACACAACATGTCCTGAGTAGATAAAGAGAAGATATCTACCTGGAGGGTGGGCCATTAGGTGGCGCCATAGTGCACAGAGCCCAGGGCTTGGAATCAGCAGTACTCCTCTTTCTGAGTTCAAATCTGGTCTCAGACACAAGGCTGAATTTAAATTCAGGGTTTTTCCTCTCCGCTTTCCATTAAGAGGCAAATAAGTAACGAAGTACTTAGCTCCTGGGTGGCACACACTAAATACTTTAATACGAAAGCTTATCTAGGGCAGTTGGGTACAGTAGATAATTGTGTGGGATCTGGAGCCTGGATTCAAATCCCACCTCAGACACTTATTGCCTCAGTTTCCTCATCTGTAAAATGAGCTGAAGAAGGAAACATCAAACTACTCCATTGTCTTTGCCAAGAAAATATCAAATCTGGCCTCAGATACTTACTAGATGTGTGACCTGGGCAAATTATGTCCTCTGCCTGCCTCAAATTCTTCATCTGTAAAATGAGCTGGAGAAGGAAATGGCCTAGTACTCTTATACTTCTGCCAAGAAAACCTCAAATGGGGCCCCAAAAAAATCATACACAGCTGAGCAGCAACAAGAGTAGCTGGAGTGTTGCTTAGAGGAAGGCCCTCACAGCTGGAGGGAGCCAGAAAGGCCCCCTTTACAAGATGGGGTCATATCTAAGGCTTAAAGGATGCCAGGAATTCTCAAAAGGATTAATGGAGATTGAGAGCGTTCTAGGCACAGGGGATAGCTAGCCAGTGCAAAGGCATGATTCTTTGGGAGTCAGAGTAGAGCAGGGGGTGTAAGAAGCAGAAAGACAGCCATATACCTAGAATTGAATGCATGGAAGAGCATAACGAGTGTAAAACTGGGAAGATGAATGGACCCTGGTTATAAAGAACTTTCATTGTCAGACAGAAGAGGTTATATTTGATCTTGGAGGTAATAGGGAGCCACTGGAGTCTATTGAGGAGGGAAATGCTCTAGGAAAATCACTTTAGCAGCTCAATAGACTATTGATTGGGGTAGGATCAGGGTAGATGCAGCCCAGATACCTGTGGTGATGATTGAGGGTCATATAAGATGAGATCAGCATCCTTACCCTAAGATACTTCTATCCTTGGCCAGTAGGCAATCTTCAGTAGCAAAGACAAACTGGACTGTGTTTAGTGTAATATTTAGCACTCAATGTGTTTCACTCTATTCTATTTGATTCTTTAAAGAGAATACCAGATTCAAGTCCTGGCTCCTGCCACTTAGCAGCTGTTTGCTCATTTGCCTCTGAACTCCACATTTGCTCATCTGTAAAATGGGGATAGTATTCCTCTTATTACCTCAGTCATGGCTCATTTGAAGAGAAAATTGTGCAATGCTCCAGAGATCCAGGTTGATAGTGATACTCAGTTGAGTGTGACTCAATTCACCAAAATGTTATTATGTACTTAATGTGAACCAGAGAGTCAGCTAAGCACTAGCGATATAAACCCATATGTGAAATGTAAGATCTTCCATTATACATAAGTGTAAGGTAAATTTAAATTGTAAATAGAGGAGGGAGAGAAAGATTAACATCTGGGAGAATCAGGGAAGACCTACCAGAGGAGAGAGCACTTGAGCTGGACCATGAAGGCTTCTGAGTGGTAGAAGTGAAGAGTTTATTTCAGGCATGGGGGATGGCAACTACAAATGCTTGGAGGTGGAAGATTTCAGGAAACAGCTGGTAGTCCAGTGGGTTGATAATCCCTGGCTAGTGGGAGTAAGAAGGCCATTCCTTTCTCTTAGGGAAGGGCAGAGTCCTCTAAATACCTGATTCTTGTCTACTAAGTCAACATACGTTTACAGGATACACAAGGAATGATTAATGCCATGCAGACTGAGCTCAAGTTCTGGAAGAAGGGGGTGGAGGGAAGTGGATGAACACTCATTCACCTGCTCCTTGGCTTCAGCCTTCAGGGTTTGAGGCAAAAATAGACAGAAGGATGGGGTAGAGAAGCAGAATCAGTCAAGAAGACTCAGGTTCAAGGGTTGCCTCTGATATCTACTGGCTGTGTGACACTGGACAAGTCTCAACCTTTCAGGGCTCCCCTGTAAACTCTGGAAGATCCAAAGTTGTAGATCTTGACATACTGTTTATAAAACACCTAGCACAGTGTCTAGCTCATAGTGGGTACTTAAGTCCTGTTCTCTTCCCTTGCCCAGAACAGTTGCTGATCGATATTAGTAGAAGGGATTTCTTCACTGGGAGTTCACAGAATCTTAGGGAACACAGAAGTCATTGAGTCCAATTCCTTCATTTGACAGATTAGGAAACTGAATCAGATGCAGCTTAAATGACTTTCACAGATTCACACAGCTAGTTAAGTGTCTGAGGTATGATTTGAATCCAGGTCTTCCCAGTTAACAAGTCCAGGACCCTCTCTGCTAAATGAAGTTGCATCTCATTTATACTAATGAAATTGAAGTTCTAGACAGTAGGGGGAAAACATCCCCTATCATGGGATAAAGAGCATGACAGAGACCATTCGTTGTAAGATTCGAATGCCCTTCTACCTTGCTCACCATGGGGAAGCTGAGCATGTCTGACCATCCCCCTTTCCTGGCAGGAGAAACATTCCTTCCCTACTACACTGGCCGGGCCATCGATGGCATTGTCATCCAGAAGAGCATGGACCAGTTCTCCACAGCCGTGGTCATCATGTGCCTCCTCGCTATTGGCAGGTAGCTGGCTCCCCAGACTACTCCACCCCACTTTCCAGAGCCTGTGGCCTTCTCATTTTTAGTATTGGGTCCTGATGGAAACAGTAGGACCTCCTTGACTGGGAAACCCTTTGAATGGGTTCTGTTGCCCAAATCTGATGTCAGGCAGAGAGAACCTGTTTTAAAATCTGACCTGTGACTTTCTGGGTCTCTTCTGGATTAGGGAGAGGGAGGGGATGGGGCTGGTGGAAAATACAGGAGGAACAAAATCTGTTAATGAGATTTCCGTTGTATTGGGTTCGATCCATCTCGGCTCACAGCTCAGACCAGGGAGTTCTTAACCTGGGTTCCATAAACTTCTTTTTTGAAAATATTTTGTTAACTGTATCTCAGTGTAAGGACTTTCTTGTTTTAATCTTATGTTTTTAAAAGCCTTATTCTGAGAAGGGGCCCACAGACTTCCCCAGAATGACAAAGATCCAGGACTCCAAAAAGGTTAAAACCCCCCAGATTAGACTCTTATTTCTGAAAATGGTCACTTCCTGTTTAGTCCTAGTGAAGTCTTCAGTAATGTCTCATTAAATGGGCTAGGCAGATACTGATCCCAACTCAAGATACTTATGTCCAGAATGAGTGGTATAGCTTGGGGCTAGACCCAGGCCATAGAATGTACTGTTTTAGGTTCTAGGCCACCCTCATCCCTGTCCCCTGTTGGAAGGAGCCAAATGTGTCTTGTTCTAGGGAACTGAAGGAAGAATGTGACCCGTGTCCACCTTTGGTGCTGGAATCAGAGCAGGACTGGACTGGTTCCCCAGATTGAACTGTTTTCATGTTGTTTTGTGGAAGAAGAGTTTGCTTCTCCCTTTTCCCACCATCCTCACTCTCTCACTCCATTCTTCCATCCTCCCCCTTTTCTTGGATTTCTTGGGGAGAGAACAAGAAAGATATGATATTTCCTTTGAAATAATAGTCCTGAGACTGGGGGAAAGCCCTGACTTTGGGGCCAGAGGCCTTAGGTTCAAAGCCTGGCTCTTCTTCTTCCCACTGGGATGTGATTTCAGGCAAGTCACTTCTCTTTGGGACCCAGTTTTCTTATTTGTATGTAAACATGAGTGCATTGGACCACATGGCCTCTGTCTGAGCTCCTTTTAGACTCTCTATGATCTCCCATATGTCCTTTCCCAAATATGGAATCCTGGGCTTTCAGTCAGAGGAGTCAGGTTCCAGCTCCAGCCCTGCCGCTCATTTCCTGCGTGATATCCCTTCTCATCTATAAAACGAGCAGTTTGGACTAGGTGATTTCCAAAATCCTTTTGTGTCTGTGATTTACACGAACAAACTATGAAACTCCATTGGAGAGTGTCCTGGGGGAGACGGGCAATCCCCAGAGTCAGGAGTTGGAGGGAGCGTGGGGTGTGAGGATGACAGCTGCCCGGGCCTCCTTGGCCCCATGGGGTATCCCGAACGGGCCTGTGGGGTGCGGGTGGGGGAGCACTAGTCCGGCCCCACTCCCCTGCGTCGTCGGGGTTTGCTGAAACTCGGTGCTGGATGGACATTTTTCCTTTAACATCTCTCATCTGCAATTAGCTCATTTGCCGCAGGTATTCGGGGCGGCATTTTTACCCTCGTCTTTGCCAGACTCAACATCCGCCTCCGTAACTGCCTCTTCCGCTCCCTGGTGTCGCAGGAGACGAGCTTCTTTGACGAGAACCGGACAGGTTGGTGCCCCCAGGGCCCTCGATTTCTTATTTGGGCCCAGGGCCGATCCAGAACGTCCTAGTCACACAGCCAGTCCGTATGTACTGAATGCACCAGGAGCAGTGGTGGAGGGGAGTCTGAGGGAATGATCAGGAATGAGGGAATGAGTGAAGCTCTAGGCCCCATCCCTGGCCATCCCCGGCCTTCTCTTCCTCGGCTCCCCAGGATGTGGGAGAGTAAGCCAAGCTCATGGGTCTGCCGGCCACTCTCTGCCCTGGGAGGTCTGGCCTGCGTGCTGAGGTTTTGGGCCACAATCTTAGGCCCAAGTTAGGGTAGCCTTGGGCTTCTGGCCACACCTCTGCGTGGTCATTCATGGGGACCAGGGCCAAGCCAGGATGTTGGGCTCATCCCCACGCTGCCCAGGGAGGGGGCAGAGACCACATTGGATAGAATGGGTTCAGCAGTCTTTGTGGGCCGGGCTGGAGGGCCGCTTGTCCTCGTGAACCCAGGCCCAAGGCATCTCCACTTGCCTTGAGAGAGCAGTTCAAGCAGAAGAAACAGGCAGGAAAGAACGCTGCCATATTTCTTCCCTCTCCTGAGGGAGGGAAGCTGATGCAGCGTGCCATCTCCTTTCCAAGTCTTGGACAAGAGGCGTTTGCACAGACAGAAGCACGAGTGCCTGGGGGCTAATGTTTAAGGGGTCTTCCCAGATTAGACGTCCTTAACCTGGGGCTCCGGAGCTTGTTTTAAAATATATTTTTGTTAAGCTCTTTCAATATCATTGTTTTTCTTTGTAACCCTATACATTTTATTTTATGCAATAAATAACCTGATTCTGAGTGGGCTCCATGGGCTTCCCCAAACTTCTCAAGGTGTCCAGGGCACAAGGAAGGCTAAGGATTCTTCCCCGTTCCCAAGAGTAGCTGAGGGAGTGTCACTGGCCTTCGCAGTAGCCTGGTTTCCCTCTGGCCACTTCTGGGAAGGATGGACGGACCATCCCTGAGAGGAGGGCATCCATCCCATTGACAACAGTCAGCTCCTTGGAGAGATGTGGGATGGGAGATAAGGTGGGAGAGAGAGTGTGGGAATGCTTAGCAAGTGTTCTCAACTCCCTGGGAGAAGGGCACGGGAGCCATGAAGGAGACCGGCAGCACCTGAGGGTCCAGGGCAGCCCGGGGGAAAATAATGCTTCTGTGCAACATCTGTCTGGCTCCCTTCTGCCCCCTGGGTCTGGCAGCCCCTGGGGGACAGGGCTGACTTTATTCTTGTCTGGCCAAGTCCAGCATCCATCACAAGACCTAGCACGTAGAAGGTCAATGCTTATTATCTTGTGCTGTCTCATGAGGCAGCGGGGAGGCCCACTGTAGGATGGGGCCCTTGGCAAGGGTGGGCAAGACCGAGTCTGGCTGACACACAGGGGACAAGGGCCCCTTAAGATGGCCCTTAGTGTCCCCCCACTCCCTTTCCCACTGTCCCTCTCACTTGGCCACCGTGCAGAGCCGAGCTGCCTGTGTTCCAGGGGACCTCATCTCCCGCCTCACCTCGGACACCACCATGGTCAGTGACCTCGTCTCCCAGAACATCAACATCTTTCTCCGAAACACGGTCAAGGTCACCGGCGTGGTCGTCTTCATGTTCAGCCTCTCTTGGCAGCTCTCCCTGGTCACCTTCATGGGCTTCCCCATCATCATGATGGTGTCAGACATCTACGGCAAGTACTACAAGGTAGGCCCCTGACCGGGCCTGGGCCTGGCTTTGCTCCCTCTGGGCTGGGCTCCTCCCATTCCCAGGTGTGGGGAGGGAGCATCACTGGCCCTAGTGGTGGCCTGGCCTCTCACCAGATCCATCCCCGGGGGGCCTCCCCACCTCACGGACAGCAGTCGGCTCCTGGGAGAAGCGTGCCCCATCCTTCCCAAGCGACCCACCCTCCCAGAATTGCATGGGGTGAGGCTGTTCTGGGGGCCCCAGGGGCTGGGATCCTCCCAGGGGAGGATGTTGGAACTTGGGTCTTCCAGCAAGTCGGAAGTCCTGTCTGCTGTTTGTGTAGTACCTTCTAGCTGGGTGTCCCCCAACGGTGCATCCCTTTGAGGACAGGAATCGTGCCTCATTTTGACTTTGTGTCCACGTGTTTGTGCATGTGGAATTGGGGGGCAGCATGCATGCTGTGTTCCTCTACAGGCATCTTTTAAGCTTATGGGGAAATAATGCTTCTGTGGAACAGTCTGTCTGCCTCCCTTCTGCCCCCTGAGTTCTTTAATTCATAAAGATTAGCTTCTTCCTATAGGCTGGAAGCCCCTGGAGGGCAGGGCTGACTTTATTCTTGTCCTGCCATCTCTAGCACCCATCACCTGTGCTAGGCCAAGGGATAAGCCAAACAACCCTCAAAGGGCTTATGTTCCTGGGGGAGACACAACCGGGACACATGTGAGGGTTTGTGTGTGTGAAGTGAATCCAGACAAAGCATTCAGCACGGAGCAGCTGGTGGGCGTCAGGAAAGTTGAATATGGAAAATGGCCCAAGAAGCCAAGGACTGTACAAGGTGTCCATAAAGAGGGAGCGTACTTCCAGGAAAAGGATGGAAGGGAGAGAGAGCTCAGCAAAAGGGAAGCAGGACCCTCAGTTGTGAGAGAGGGAGAAACCAAGAGAGAATGAAAGAGAAACTGAGAAAAAGAATGAGACAGAGACAACGAGGGAGAGAGAAAAAGAGAAAGAATAAGAGACAGAGACACAGAGATAGAGAAGGAGGAAGAGAGAAAAAGAGAAAGAATGAGAGACAGAGAAGGTGAGAGACAGAGAGAGGGGAGGAGTAGGAAGAGAGGAAGCTTGAGGAAAGCAGAAGGTTTGGAATTGATTCTATGGGGCTGAGATGAGGGAATCAGTCCAGGAGGAGTAAAAGGAGGGCCCAGTTGTAAGAATTTCTCCTGTACCCTCCTCCATGAGTGGGAAGAGAGGAGGATGGAGGAGGTTGAGATTTGTCAGATGAACAGTGACCAGGAACCAGCGAAGCGTCCGGCAGCAGGATCAGTGGCCAAGTTAACTCGGCGGATCACTGGGCTGAGATGGCAAAGAGGGGGAAGTCAGAGCAGGAGGAAGAACCTGAGAAAGGGGAAAAGGGAGAAGGGTTGGAGTCTCAGCGAGGGCAAAGAACAGGTGCAGGAGGGTTGAGTGAAGGTCATGGTCAGATGGGGGAGGGCAGAATTTATAATTAGGAAGTAGAATATTTGTGGGTAGCAGGGAGACCTGTGGGTGACTGCCCCGTGTGAAGGCCCTGAGATGGAAGGAGCCTGAAGGACTGGGGTGGGAGGGAGTGACAACATGAATGTTAAAAGTCCCCTAATGTAAGGGAGGCAGGTGGGGAACAGAGCAGAGCCGGGTGCTAAACTAACTGGGAAGGAAAGGCAAATGGTCTAGGAACGGGTCAGGGAGACGATATAGCATGGCCTCCATCTTGTGGATTGTGTGGGGAAGTTTTCTTGAGTGACCTTCATGTGGAGAAAGGCTGCTGAGGAGTGAGGTGAAGGAAAGTCTGGCAGTGACAGAGGGAAGCAGAGTGTAGACTCCCCCCTCCAGCCCCCAGATCTGGGGTGTCAATGCAGTGTCATGGAGGGGACCCAGGGAAGGAATGATGGAGAAACATTTGTTCATTCTGGGACAGGAATTGCAAAGGACACAAGGGAAGCGTGGGAATAAAAGAGTAGGAGGTGACAGTTATAGTTGATATATAATGGGCCCATCATCTGTTAATAAGGGGGAGAAAGAGACATCGGAAGAGCAATAGGGAGAGAAGGGAGAAGCCTTAGTCTCCTAGGAGTATCCCAGAGAATGTTAGGTTGGGCCCGGGTCCAGATTTAGCTTTGGCCAGCAATTAGAGCTACTCCTGCTCTTGTTTCAGGATATCTGCAGGAAGGGACTGGGTAGTAAGAGGGTTGTGGGATTGAGGTTCCCTCTATCTATCTATCTATCTATCTATCTATCTATCTATCTGTCTGTCTGTCTATCTATCTATCTGTCTATCTATCTATCTATCTATCTCTTTTCCATCCATCCATCTACCTACCTACCTATCTATGTCTATCTCTTTCTATTTGGGATTGGAGGGTTGAGCGAGGGTTGAAACCTGTGACTTCATCTGCCTGGGACTCCTTTGTAACTTAAAACTTGAAAGCCTTGTCTGGAGGCAACTTGGACTTCCTTGGTCTCACACCGCCAGCATGTGCCCATGGCAAGACTTCAGCCCTGGCCTCCCGTCTCCTTCAGTAGTCCACCTGGCACCCAAGATCTGCTTATAAGAGTTCCCTGGAAATTCCCGTTAGAATTGCACGTCGAGTTCATTTTCTTCTTTGTCTCTGTATCGGCATTGCCCAGCACATACTAGGCTCCTAAAAGATGGTTTTTTGATTGATTGATTGCTTTGGAGACCACGGGGCAGCATACTTGGAACATGCTGGCCTGTGCCTTGAGGTGTGCCCAGGGCCCTTCTTCCTCCTGCCCAGCTGCTGCTTCTTGTAGAAGCCAGGACAGGCAAGAGAGCATAATGGTTGTGAACCAGGCTGGTCAGCTCCGGCCTCCCTCCCATTTTTCCCCGCCCCCCCTTTTCCTGAAATGAATCAGTTCCCTAAAAACAGAGCCTGCTGTGTTTGCCCAGTCCCACCCTGGAGGTCCCTGCCCAGCCCTGGTCACATGGATGCCTTTTCCCAGACAAATGGAAATACTGAGCCTGTGGGTGGGGCTCACCTGGCAGCCCTGAAGCCTCTACCCAACTCTCTGGTTCCCTTTCTCTTTGCTTCTCACCCCCATCCTCATCCCCATCCCCATTCACCCCCATTCTCACCCCTACCCCCATCACCTTACACTCTCCGCCCCATCCAGTCACACTCAACAAATCCCAGAGACCCCCTTCTCTATCTTGCCAGCGAGCAGACTGTGGTCACGGGATGGCGAGTGACTTGCCCCTTGTCTGCCTTTCTGTCTCTCACACACACTTATATGCACATACACATATACATATATACATACATACATGCACACAAAATCACACAGTTAAGAACAGGACCCAGGTCCTCAGACTTCAAGTCTTTCCCCTGGGGCACATTGCGGCCCCTAGGCCCATCCAGCAATAGATCAACAGGCATTTATGAGACACCTGCTCAGTGCCAGGCCCTCTGCTGGGCGCTAACAGTCTCTCAGGGTAACAGCATGGGCCCAGGTGAGAAGAGAACATTTATAAGGTACATGCAGTATACTGTAGGGGAGCCAACAAAGGCCTCCTCGAGGGGGATGGGCTGGGACTGAGGCTAAATGGCAGGAGGGAGATCAGCCCAGTGGAGAGAGATGCGGGAAGTGAGCAGCTGGAGAGCGGCCGGGGCGGCTGGGAGGGTTGCCTGGAACCAGATTTTGAAGAGTTCCCAGGTAACCCCAGGGAGGGGCGTGAATGGATCCTAGAGACATGGAGAGGGGGACAGTCAGAGCTGGGCTTAAGAATGTGGCTGACAGCTGGGCGGGGGGCCTGAAGCAGGGGGCCAGGGCATCAGGGAGGGGGGGCCTGAGAGAGGGAAGATGGTGTCAGGAGATGATGGGAAGATAGAATGGGGGGGGGGGGACTGGCTGCCACAGAAGCAGAGGAAGAGTAGGGAGGACTGGAGAGATGGTGGTGTCCTGGACAGAGACAAGGAAGTTAGCAACGTGGGGAAAGGAGAGAGCAAAGGAGGTATTTGGGGCATACGCCTCTGAGACCTCCAGTGGGACCCATCCCAGTAGACAAATGGAGCCTTAGCTGTGGGACTTGGGAGAGACAGGAGAGCTGGAGGTGGAGATGGATGTGCTGGGGTGAGAAAGAAAGAGACAGAGACAGAGACAGAGATAGTCTGAGATAAGGAAATAGACAGGTGGGCGGAGAGAGGGAGAGAGACAGAGACACAGAAAATGGAGGGAGGAAGAGAGACAGAAACAGAGAAGATGGAGGGAAGAAAATAGATGGAGAGAGAGAAAGGTGGAAAGAGGATGAGAGACAGATGGAGATAGATAAGGAAATAGATGGAGAGATAGAAAGGCAGGAGGGGGACGGAGGGGGAGAGAGAGACAAACAGATGGAAGGAAGGAGAGAGATAGAGGAGACAGACAGAGATAGGGAAATAGAGAGAGGTGGAGGGAGGGAGGCAGAGACAGAGACAGATGAACCAATATATCAATCATCTCCTTAATGGAGGCATCCCCTCCCTCTGGCCTTGCAGCTTCTCCTCTTGAGTGACTCTTGCCCATGGCTTCAAAGAAACCTTTTATTGGGATGGAGATGTTGGAAGGAGAGTTTCCTCTAGACTTAACATTAAGTGGGCCCCAGGACATCTTGAAGGCCACCCATCAGTCATCTCTTGCTTTCCCTGCCCACCTCCTTTTCCTGTTTCTCTGATATCTTTTGTGTGGCTTTGTGCACACAATTCAGCCTGAGTCATTTTCCCATCAGTTATCTCTCTATTGCCCTTCAGGTGAGGTCTTAACTTGTTTGTTCATCTGGAAAATGAGGGAGTTGAACAAGAGGAGGGTTTCTTACCCTTTATGGTATCCAGCAGTTTCCCCTTGGGCATGCTAATGAAGCCCATAAATTCCTCCTCAGAATAAGGTTTTTTGTTTTGTTTTGTTTTGTTTTTTGCTGAGGCAGTTGGGGTTAAGTGACTTGCCCAGGGTCACACTGCTAGGAAGTGTTAAATGTCTAAGGTCAAATTTGAACTCAGGTCCTCCTGACTTCAGGGCTGGTTCTCTATCCACTGCACCACCTAGCTGCCCCAGAATAAGTTTTCTAAATGCATAGAATAAAACACAAGAATTACAAAGGAATGTAATAGTACGTATTCATATTTATAAAAATATTTCTTTTTAATAGCAAACTGACTTCTCTGTGCCTCAGTTTCCTCCTCTGTACCACCTGTGTGCCCTTGAGCAAGTCTCTTGATCTCCCTGGACCAATGAGGAGATAAACTGGATGGCCTTCCATTCTAGGTGTAGAATCCCGTGATTCTGCCCAGTGATTGCAGTAATTCATGATTCACATACAAATAGCAGCCCTGGAAGAATAAAAGTATTAAAAAGATGGGATTTGCTTTCAGGGAGAAGCCTAGAGTCATTAAAAGGTATAGCACCATTTCTGAAACAAGAACTAACCATTCTCTTCCCTCTATTCAGTTTCTGGGCCCACACGATGGTCCAGCTGTTAATGTGTGCCCAGTATGTTTCATGGCACAGCTTTATGAATTGTCCACTAAAGTAAAGCACAGCCTAGTTGACACTTTTTTCATCCAGTTGATTTTTCCTGTGTGGATAGTTAGGACTGAACTGAACATGATGTTCCCGGTATAGTGTGACCAGGTCAGAGGATGGTGGGATGATCACTTCCTTGTAGCTGAACACGATGACTTACAATTTGACCTAAGATTGCTTTCCTGGCTGCCATATTCATTTACTCACATTGAGCTTGAAGCCCACCAAAACCCCAGTCTGCTTCAGATGAGTGTTACTGTGTCTCTCCTCTTCTCCTCAGGATCCTGATTCTTTCCACCATTTACCCTGGTTTGTAGCTGATGACATCTTTCAGCATTTGAATATATTTTGTGTGAAGGGCTTAGCCGATAGACAAGTGACTGGCCTTGGTGTCCAGCCACCCCCTGCTCCCACCTCTGACCCTGGGGCAACTTAACCCAGAAACCCTCTAAGATTCTACATCTGCTCTGACAGATGGGAATTCCCAGTCCTAGTGGAATCATCCCCAGAGGGAGAAAAGTCTCAAGACTCTCTGGTCTGCACAGGGGAGCGCCAGTCTTAATGTGGGCATGGACTTAGGGGGCACAGACTAGGAAATGAGGCCAGTTTGCCATTTCTTCTCTTTTTCCTTCCCGGGTTGGCCTGGATGTAGCGACTCTCCAAAGAGGTCCAGAATGCCCTGGCCAGGGCTAGCAATACAGCCGAGGAGACCATCAGTGCGATGAAGACGGTCAGGAGCTTTGCCAATGAGGAAGAGGAGGCTGAGGTTTATGCCCGGAAGCTGCAGCAAGTGTACAAGCTGAACAGGAAGGAAGCCATGGCCTACACGTACTACGTGTGGGGCAGTGGGGTAGGTGAAACCCACCGACCTGCCCCCACCCAATTCTTAGCTTCCCAAGCCCCGGGGCCTAGCAGAGACAGCTGTGCTGGTTGGGTCCCTGGGACACAGGACTTCCCCTCTCCCATCCTTCCCCACCAATTTCTGTCCTATTTCCCCTAAGGACCAGAGACCTCTGGGAACCCAGTGCTTCTCCCTCCCTCCCCTGCCATTTTCTAGTCTCTGATCCCTGTTCGGACCAGAGATCCCAGGAAGGGGAAGGGAGGGAGCCATGGTAAAAGATACTGGCTACAGAGGCCTGATCCAACAAGAGGCCACATTTTATGGGCTCCAGCTAATTCTTTGGGAGAAAGGCCTGGCCTGAGAGAGACAGTGTCAGAGGAGGCTGGGAACCCTTGGATTCCTGGTAGTGCTAAGTGCACGAGCCCTTTAAGGCTCTTTTCATCTGGAGTGTTAAAGGGAAAGATCTGTACTAACCGTCCAGTGATGTAAGACACTGCTGCTATAATAGATGGACTTTTTGATGCCTTACCAGGCTAGAAAAAGAACTTTGTTTTAATAAAAACTGTTTTTATGTTGTATAAAGAAACAGGTTTTAGACAGGATTTGGACAGTTTTAGACAGATAAAAAAGGATCTGTGATGTAAAATACAGATGTAAATCCCTTTGTGAGTGATGTAGAATAGGGCTTCACTTGTGTATGCTTGAGTGCAGGGCAGGGGAGGGGGTAGTGTAGTGTCAGAAAGATATCCGTCCAGGTCCAGTTTGAAGGTGTTCATTGGTCAATTGCTCCACATGAAGGGTGCTAAAAAGAGCATTATCCTTACAATAGAGTCATGAAATCCTTGATTGAACCTAGAGGCCGTGTAGTCCAGTCTCCTCATTTTATGGAGACCCAGGTCAGCAAAAGGATGTTCCAGGGGTCATTTGAGCTCAGGTCCTCTGATGCTGAATCCACTGCCATTTCCCTACCTCACATTGCCTCTAGGATGACTGATAACACCCAACTTTCTTGGCATCCCCACTTTGTTCTACTTTTCCTTCTCTCCCAGGTTCTGGGATGGAAGATGAAATTCTCTTTCTTTGAACATGAGCTTCCTTCAAAGAGTTAGGAACCCAAGGGCAAAGTTGTTCAGGATCCTGGGCCAGCCTGGCAGACTCTGGAGAGCTCCCACACACACCCACAGGACTTGGCTCCTAGGGCAACGTGCCCTGCAAAAGGACCAGGTGACCCCTAGCCCTGAGCCGGTCCTGACTTCCTCCTAGGAATGGGAGTTATTTAAGTTCATCCTAAGAAAGGATGGATTGGGGCAGGAAAGCGTAGGGGGCTGGGAGAAGGTTTGTTGTTGCCCAATCATGCCCGACTCTGCCCGACTCTGCCCGACCCCACAGACCATAGAGCAGCAAGCTCTTCTGTCCTTCATTATCTCTTGAAGTCTATCCAAGCTCTCTCCTGTGCTTCCACACCACTGTCTACCAATCTCACCCTCTCCTGTCCCCTTCTCCTTTTGCCTTTATTCTTTCCTACCATGAGGGTCTTTTTCAGTGAGTCCTGTCTTCTCATCGTGTGGCCAAAGTGCTTAAGATTTGTTGTTGTTGCTCACTTGTTGCAGACATTTCATGGCCCCATTTGGGGTTTTCTTGGCAGAGATACTGGAGTGGTTTTGCTATTTTCTTCACCAGCTCATTTTACAAATGAGGAAACTGAGGCAGATAGGGTGATGTGATGTGCCCAGGGTCACACAGCTACAAAGTGTCTGAGGCTGGATTTGAACTCAAATCCTCTGGATTTCAGACCTGGTGCTCTATCCCCCACACCACCTCACTGCCCTGTTTAAGCTGCACCTTCCAGTGAACAATCTAAATTAATGTCTTTAAGTACTGACTGATTTGATCTCCTTGCTGTCCTTTCAAAAGTCTTCTCTAGCAGCCACAATTCAAAAGCATTGATCCTACAGTGTTCAGTCCTCCTTATGGTCCTCAAACTCATACATTGCTATTAGAAAAATCATAACTTTGACCATCCAGGCGCTTGTCAGCAAGATGATGTTTTTGCTTTTTAGTATGCTGTCCAGATTAACGATAGCTTTCTTTCCAAGGAGCAAGCATCTTTTAATTTCTTGGCTGCAGTTACCATCTGCAGTGATATTTGAACCCAAGAATATAAAATCTGATGCTGCTTCCATTTCTTCTCTCTCTGATTGCCAGAAAATGATGGAACCAGTTGCCAAGATCTTAGGTTTTTTTTTTTTATATTATGCTTCCAACCAGCTTTTACTCTCTCCTCTTTCACTCTCATCAAGGGGAAGAATCACTTTCTGCCATCAGAATGGTACCATCTGCATATCTGAGATTATTGATATTTCTTCCTGGCAACCTTAATTCCAGCTTTTAATTAATTTAGTCTGGCATTTTGCTTGATGTATTCTGCATGTAATTTAAATAAACGAAGTGACAATAAAGAGTCTTGTAATGCCCCTTTTCCAATCTTAAGCAGTTCCATGTTCAGTTCTAATTGTTGCTTGTTGGCTCACGTACAGGTCTCTCAAGAGATCCGGTATTCACATCTCTGAGGACTTGGTACATTTTGTTGTGATCCACCCAGTCAAAAGCTTTAATGTAGCCAGTGAAGTTATCTAGAACTTCCCGTGCTTTCTCCGTAATCCATCGAATGTTGGCAATTTGGTCTCCGGCTCCTCTGCCTTTTCGAAAACCAGCCTGCTCTTTGGTTCACACATTGCTGAAGTCCAGTTTGCAGAATCTTAAATGTAACCTTGCTGACATGTCAAATGAACCCAGTTGTTCAGTAATTTGCAATTGAGACATAAACTGATCTTTTCCAATCCAGTGGCCACCATTGTTTTCAAAATTGCTGGCACATTGAATGCTGCACCTTAACAGCATCATCTTTGAGGATTTTAAATAGCCGAGCCAGAATTCCACCATCTCCACTAGCCTTATCGGTAGTAATGCTTCCTAAGGCCCATTTGACTTCATTCTCCATGATGTCAAGCTCAAGATCAGCAATCGTAGTAGGGTAGATGTTGGTGATGTCAAGATCTTTCTCCTATATTTCTTCTTTATTCATGTAAACCCTTCTTCCTCTAAATCCCTACCTTTTTTGTCTTTTAGCATGCCTCTTTTCACATGAAATATTCCCTTGATAGCTTTAGTTTTCTTGAAGAGATCTCTTGTCTCTCCCATTCTTTTATTTTCCCTTATTTCTTTGCATTGCTCATTTAAGAAAATCTTCTTTCTCCTTGCTCTTCTCTGGAAGTCTGCATTCAGTTGGGCCTGTCTTTCCCTTTATCCTTTTCTTTCCACTTAACTTCTTTCCTCAGCTATTCACATTTTACATTTTACATTCACATTCACAATCATTTTACCTTCTTGCTCTTCTTTTTCTTTGAGATTTCTTTGTTGTTGTGGCTGCCTCCTGCACAATATTCCAAACCTCTGTCCATAGTTCTCTATTAGATCTATTTATCTTAAATGTATTCATCACCTCCACTTCATAATTATAGGCTATACCAACATAGTCAGGTTTCCCCTATTTTCTTCAATTTCAGTCTGAATTTTGCCAGAAGCTCCTGATCTGATCATCAGTCAGCTCAGATCTTGGTTTTTTTTGTTTTTATTTTTTTTTTGTTGTTGCTGTTATTGTTGGGTTTTTTTATTATTAAATCTTTTTATTTGCAAAACATATGTATGGGTAATTTTTCAACATTGACCCTTACAAAGCTTTCCATTACAAATTTTCCCCCCTAGTCCCCACCCCTCTCCTAGATGGCAGAAAATCCACTACATGTTAATTATGTTAAAATACTTGACAAATCGGATATGTGTATACATATTTTTACAGTTATCTTGCTGTGCAAGAAAAGTTGGATCTACAAGAAAAAAAATCAGATCTTGTTTTAACTGATTGTACAGAGCTTCTTCACCTCTCCACTACACTACAAAGGATGGAATCAATCTGATTTTGATATTGACCGTCCAGCAATGTCCATGTGTAGAGTCCCCTTTTAGTTTATTGAAAAAGTATTTGTTATGACCAATGAGTTAACTTAACAAAATACTATTAGTCTCTGCCCTGCTTCATTTTGTACTCCAATGTCAAACTTGCCTGTTATTGAAATTACCTTTTAATTTCTTATTCTTTATAAAAGTGACCAATTTGGGCCTTTTTGGCAACGGTGGTTGAAGTCTAGACTTGTCTTACTGTGATGTTGAATGGGTAGCCTTGGATTAATTAGAACAGATATTATTTGGTTATTTTTGAGATTATACCTCAGTACTGCTTTTTTAACTCCTTTGCTGACTATCAGGTTTGCCCCCATTTTTTCTAAGGGATTCTTACTCATAGTATTATGTGATGTAGTGATCCCCTGAATTAAATTCACCCGTTCCCATCCATTTAAATTCACTGACATCTAAGATATTGATGCTTATCTTTCCACTTCCTGTTTGCCCATGTCCTTCTGGAGCTACTTGTAAGTTAGCCTCTGTTCTTCCCCAGTAGAGTGTTGGATATCTTCTGACTTAGGGGGTTCAGAACTTTTGGGGTCATGTTTTTTTAATCATTTTTGTACAGTCCATGGGGTTTTCTTGATAAAGATACTGGAGTAGTTTGCCATTTCCTTCTCCAGTGGATCTCCTCTTTTTCTCTGAGATCTCCTCTCTGAGCCATCCCTCTTGGGTGATGGCTCAGAATCTCTTTGAGTTAGGCAAGCTCCTCCGCCATGACAAGGAGGTGATCCCGGAGATGGGAGGGAAGATTGGCAAAAGTTTATCTTTGTTTATTAAGAGGAGGCTACTCGGGCTCTGCTGGTCGGGTGAGACAGGGTTTAAAACTGGCCCCACCTTAGTTTTCTGTTCAAAACAGAAGAATAAAAACTCTTAAGAGAGTTTTCTGGGATGCTTAACTAAGTGACTTGCCCAGTGTCATGTAGGTCCTACAGGTCAGAGGTTGGATCTGGGGGTAGCCATACCTCATACAAAACAGACCCAGACACTGAACAGTGAAAGTAGCTGTGAGCTATGGGTAAGAGATTAGAGTAAAGGGGAAGCCTTTCAGTTGGGTTCAGAGAATGGACATCACAAGGACGGCATGGGAAAGGTGGGCCTAGACGATATTCATCTTTCCTGGCCTCAGTTTTCCAAGTCTGTAACGTGGGGAAGGATGCCTCCCCGAAATCACAGCTAATGGATTTGTGTCAGGGCCATTTTCCAGATGGGAAGTCTGGATTTCTTCTTCCCATTTCTGCAAAGGCAGGCTCCTTTAGAATCGGTCCCTCACCAGAATGCCAGTGTAGTGTCCAGGAGAAAAAGCACTAGAAGGAAACCTGAGTTCAAACACCACCTCTGAAACTTTCTATCTAAGAAAAGTCACTTGAGCTCCCTGGGCTGATGGCCTTTAAGGTCCCTCCAACTTCTGATTCTAGGATTCTAGAAATCATTCCAGATCTCTGGGACTCAGTTTCCTCATCTGTAAAATGGGGAGGGAAGGCGGGACTAGCCCAGATGGCCTCTGAGGTCCCTTCCAATAGGGGAGCTGTGATCCCAGAACTGGTGGGAGTGCAGATGGGAAATTCCTGTGCAAATCTGAGTTTTTCCTCTGCTGAGTTCCTTTGGTGTTCTCCCCCCCAAGTCTGTTCCCTGTCAGGATAGTGGGGCACAGGGGGTTGGGGGAGGGCCAGCCTGAGTCAGGACTTTTTGACCCAAATCCCAATTCCCTTTGTCCCCTGGGCTTCCAGCTCACTCTGCTGGTGGTGCAGGTCAGCATCCTCTACTATGGGGGCCATCTCGTCATCTCGGGCCAGATGACCAGCGGGAACCTCATCTCTTTCATCATCTATGAGTTTGTTCTGGGAGATTGCATGGAGGTGAGCACAGGGTGAGGAGAGCAGGCCGAGGCGTGACCACGGGCAGGGTGGGTGGCAGGATGACCCATGGATGGGGAGGGGGCAGCGGGCCCAGGTCAGCTGAAGGGACGGCGAAGAGCCTTCAGTCTGAAGACGTCTTGGGACACCAGGGATGCAAGAGCCACGTCCCTGCATGTGTCTCACTGAGCTCCCAGGATGGAAGCAGAAGCCCCCGAGGAAGATGGGCTCAGAGTCAGCAAATGCCTCCCAGCAGGGGCAGCTGTCCCACAGTGGTGCACACTGGCTCCCTGTGGCTCTCCCCAGACCCTCTTGTCCAAGATGGCAGTGAGGATTCTCATTCAGGAAGGAGCCAGAGGAAATCAATGGCTGCCGAGGTCCCCCCCAGCTCTCCAAGGCTGGAAAAGCTGCGAGTGTGCCCGAGGGAAAGGGGAAGGAGGCCTCCTGGGGACACCGATGGGGCAGAGTTTCTTACCAAGAAGCAGGACCCCCCTAGCTCTTTCCCATCTCTCTTCAGGAGGGTTTAGGGGTGGGGGCCACAGCTTCCCTTTTCTCCCCTGTGCTCGGCCTCTGTACCCCTTTGGCCCATGGGGATGGGACTCCCAGAAGTTACTAGGTAGTAATTTGGGGGGAATGGGATGGGAATGGTTTGTGTCTCTCCAGTCAGTCGGCTCTGTCTACAGTGGCTTGATGCAGGGGGTAGGAGCAGCCGAGAAGGTGTTTGAGTTCATTGACCGGCAGCCGACCATGGTGCATGATGGGAGCCTGGCCCCTGATCACCTGGAGGGCCGCGTGGACTTTGAGAACGTCACCTTTACCTACCGCACCCGTCCTCACACACAGGTCCTGCAGGTGAGCATTGCCTGTCCCCCGTCAGGAGAGCCCAGGAACAGCGGTGTTCCCAGCTGGAGGGATCCACAGGCCTTCTGATCTCGGGGTAGAGAAGCAGAGATCCCCAGAAAGTCGGGGCTTTAATAACTTTCATTCCTTTTCTTCCCCGCTGTTAGCCCTCTCTCCCTCCTCAAAATGCCCTGTGTATACTTACCTGTTTATCTGTTATGATGTGGAGCCCTCTCCTCCCCAACAGAACATAAGCTCCTTGAGAACAGGACCATTTCTCATTAAACACAGGCTGTATTTAATATGTGCTTCTTGGTTTGGATGGCCTTTCCACTTCCGGAAAATGACTGGGTTGGCCCAGACAATCTCTAAGGTCCCGTCCAGCTCTGGCATCAGTTTAGCCATCCCTGGCTAGGAGGGAGATGGACAGAGAAGGAGTCAGGAGCAGGCAGAAGGAGGGCCCTCTTACTGATGAGGAAGAAGCCGGGGGGCTCAGAAACAGTGGACTGGAGGAAAGGGGTTGTTGGGAGGTAGGGAGGGAGGCACCCAGATTTCCTAAGCACTGAGGGTCCTCAAAATGACAGCCCTGGGAGGGAGGTGCTGACTCTGGGTGACAGGCGACACCATTGGGCTTCATTTGGGGGAAACAGATTCACCAAGCACAATGTCAAGTCTTCAGCTTGGATTAAAAAAACCAATGCATTTGTCTCCCCTACAGAATGTGTCCTTCACACTCTCCCCGGGGAAGGTGACGGCCCTCGTGGGGCCCTCAGGGAGTGGGAAGAGCTCCTGTGTCAATATTCTGGAGAACTTTTATCCCCTGGAGGAAGGTCGGGTGCTTCTGGATGGCAAACCCATCAGCTCCTATGACCACAAGTACCTGCACAGAGTGGTAGGTAGGCCGGGGTCTTGGGGCAGTGGGTGGGAGTGGGCAGCGGCCAACAGGACCACTAGGACCTCCAAATCGTCATTCTCCATAGAGAACAAAGGCCTTGTTTGTGCCAGTGCAGCCTCAGCACTCTAGCCCATCTTTGGGCTTCAGTTATAGATTGAGTTGCATTTCTAGCAGTAGACTGCAGGCGCCCAATAAATGTTTATGTGATGGATCAGCCTGACTGTCATCCCCTGGGCTGGGGGCAGAGGACCTCCCTTGTAGCTGTCCGTGTTCCAGACTCCTCAGAATCAGTTTGTAATTGGGCGGAATGGGGGGATGGAGGCCGACTCAGCCGTCCTGTCCATCTCCCCCTGCAGATCTCCCTGGTGAGTCAGGAGCCTGTTCTGTTTGCTCGCTCCATCACAGACAACATCTCCTACGGGCTGCCCACAGTGCCCTTCGAGATGGTGGTCGATGCAGCCCAGAGGGCTAACGCTCACGGCTTCATCATGGAGCTACAGGACGGCTACAACACAGGTATGGACCTGGGGGCTGGGAAAGGTGCCCCCCCACATGCCCACACACAAAGGGTTCCCCGAATGCCTTCCTGCCCTAAGAATACTGCCCCTGCAGCTTCCCCAGCAGAAGTTCTCAGGACAGGCTTGTGCTTGGACCTTGAACACTCATCCTCTATGTGACCGGGACGAGTCTCCTGACTTAATTTATTAAATTGTAAGTTCTTGAGGGCAGCAATTGTCTTTGGACTCTGTATTGCCAGCACTTAGCAGAGGGCCTGGCATACAGTGGGCACTTAGTAAATGTATTGAATTGAATTATCTTTTCTGAGACTCAGTTTCTCCATCTGTAAAATGGGGGCTCATAAGACTGTCACAAGGATCAAATGAAATAACGTCCAGAAGCACCATAGAAATGGCAGTTGTTGCTCTTCTTGCCAAATTCTTTTTTGGGCTTTTCCGTTGATAGCTTTTTTCATGCTATCTCCATTTCTGAATGTATACTTCCCTTTCCCTTACCCAGCCAGTCATCCCTTGTAACAAAAAATTAAGAAAGAAAGGAAGGGAAAAGTAGTTCTGTACAGTCAACCCCTCCCCCCATCTGCTGAATCTGACAGAGTCTGCAGTGTTCTACATCTCTCCCCAGCTCACCTCCACTGCTGCAAAGGGGTGGAGCAGAATTTTCTTATTCTGGGTTGTTTATATCGATCTTTATGTTCATTTTTTAATTTAAATTTTATAATTTTTTCCAATTAGCATTTGTTTTCTCTTTCACTTTCTTACACTTTCTTTTCTCTTTTCTTTCCTTCCTTCTCTTTTCCTTCTTTCTCTCTTCACCCTAACCCCATCCTCCTCAATATTCTCATTTTCCCCCATTGGAAAAAAAAAGAAAGAAAACCCTAATAACAAATGTTCATAGTCAAGTAAAACAAATTCCCGTATTGGACGTGTCCAGAAAATCTATCCTGAAAAAATCCTCCCTGAGTCTATTGTTTCTCTGTGGGGAGGTAGGTTCTGCTGCTTCATCCTCCATCTTCTTGCATCATGGTTGGTCTTTGCACTGATCAAGTCCTTCAGTCTTTCAGAGTCGTTTTTCTTTCTTTTTTAAAAAAATTATTTATTTTAAGAAACTGAATAAGAGAAAAGAAAAACAGAAAAGAAATACAAAACAAAATAACATAACAAAAGAGAACATTGTCATGTACCCAGCAAAACATCAGAGAGGATTCAAAATATATGACAGGGAATTACCAGTTCAAGAAAGTGTATGTATTAGTAGAAGAAATTATGTTCATGAATGTCCTTCTTTTCTTAACTTTCTTGTAGATTGTTTTTTTATTCTCTGCTGCACATCTTTTTTACTTCATTCCTTTTTCCCCTTTTCATTCCCCTCCACCTCCAAGCAAGCTGTAGTTAAGAAAGGATATGTTTATATGCATGTAGATATATACATTCACACCCATACATATGCACCTCACCCTAATACATACACACACACTCACTCACACACATCTTTCCTAATCCTGCTGACTCTTTGCTTTAATTCTGCTCCTTAACTTGCCTTACTATTACTTAACCTCCACTCACCCACAGATCCTTCTCTTGTCTTCTTTCACCCTTTGCTTCCCTGTCTGTCCATCCCTTATCTTTTTTTTTTTTTTCTTTTTGCCGAGGCAATCGAGGTTAAGTGACTTGCCCAGGGGTCACACAGCTAGGGAATGTTAAATGTCTCAGGTCAAATTTGAACTCAGGTCCTCCTGACTTCAGGGCTGGTGCTCTATCCACTGCGCCACCTAGCTGCCCCACCCCTTATTTCTTTATAGATTTTATATAACCTTCACAGTATATGTGTAGTATTGCCTATCTAGCCCATTCCCAATGTGAGAAGAGCCCCCTTCCCCCCTCTAATGTCTGTGTCTATTCTTCCTCTGTACCTCATTAATATAACATAATTATTATTTTTACCTTAACTCTGCCCCAATTTTTCTTTGGAGCTACCCTATTGTTGATATCAATCTTAAACATATGGTATACATTTCCTATGTTAAAAAAAAACAAAAAACAATTTTTTGAGTTCCTTCAAACTGATCTTTGATATTGGCTCTTAATATATTGAGTTCTTTGAAAATGATCTTTGATACTGGTTCTTAATATTAAATTTTCTATTAAATTTGAATTTGGTTAATAGAAAGACCTGAAAATCTGCAAATTCATCGGATATCCATTTTTTCTCATTCAATTTATAGATAATTTTATTGGATATAACATTTTTGGCTGCAGGCCCAGTGCTTTTGATTATCAGTAGATATGATTCCAGGACCTGCAGTCTTTTATTGTGGCTGCTGATAAATCTTATACAATTCTAATTGTAGTTGCAACATATTTGAATTGTTTCTTGCAAAATTTTCTCTTTGACCTGGGGGTTTTGAAATTTGGCAATAATATTCCTGTGTGTTTTCCACAAAGGATCTTGTTGAGATGGTGATCGGTGGATTTTTTCTATGTCTACTTTCCCCTCATGTTCTCTCACTCTAGGACAATTTTCTTGAATTATTTCTTGCATTATTGTGTCGAGGTTCTTTTTTTTTTTTTTTTTTGGTCATAACTTTCAGGCAGTCCAGTTAATTTCCTATTTTCTCTTCTTGATCTGTTCTCCAGATTTGTTGTCATTCTTATATGATATCTTACATTCTATTCTATTTTTTCATTCTTTAGAATCTGTCTAGTTATTTCATGGTCTCTCACCAGCTTCACTAGCTTCCCCTTGCCCGATTCTAATTTTCAAAAAGTTATTTTCATCTTTGAGGCTCTGTATCTCCTTTTCTAATTGATTAACTCTTTTTTTATAATCTTCCTGAGCTTTTTGGATGGTTTTTATTTTATTTCTTTTAATTTTTCCTCAATATCTTTCATCTAATGTTTAAATTCTTTTGTGAGTTCTTCTATAAATTCTCTCTGGGCAGGGAGTAGAAGCTTTTTTTTACTTCAGTGTCCTCCTCTGAAGATGAACCCCATCTTCCCTGTTCCCATAATAAGTTTCTATGATTGGGTTCTTTCTTCTTTGCCAGTTCCTTTTTTTTTTTAAATAAGAAGTACTAGAATAAGCACCTCTAATTGTGGATGGGGGGGGTGGTGCCTCTAGCTTCCCTTCAGCTCTCCCCTCTGATCTGGAGCCCCAAACCAAGAGCTCCCCTCATCCACAGCCAGCAGCATCCCTGCTTTCTGCCTCTGCACTCATCTGGTGCTGGTTCCTTCTAGCTCAGGGCTGTGGTTCAGCAGCACAGCAGGGCCTGGAGGTTCCCTCAGTCTTCCCAACTCTACACAGAGTCTGGGAGGTTCCTGCTTGGCTCCAGCCAGCTCCAGGGCTCCCCATTGGGTGTTTTTAAAGAGCCCGGAGGTGTGTGTTAACTCCAGCCTGAGGTCTTTCTTTGGATCTTGGGCTGGACCAGGAGGCCCTGTTCTGTCCCAAGCCTTCTTGATTTTTCACCAGTCTGTATTGGCTCTGCGGTGCAAATTTGTTCTATTTGTGGGGAAATCGGGAGAGCTTAAAATTTACCACTCTGTTCCTCCATCTTCCCAGAATCCTCCCCCCAGAGTTGTTTTTCTTGGGAACTTGTTGTACAAATTGTTCTCCTGGTGGTGCTGCTTACTCCACTTGCTATCAGTTCATAGAATCTTCCTGGCCTGGAGATGAACTTCCTGAGCCTCTGGGGCCTCTAATTACCAGAATTCTCTTTTGTCGCTTTCCCTCTGCACTTTGTAAGCCTTGTGTCATCCTTGGCTCTCACTCAGCTGCTTCCCACCAGAGTCTTCCCATGCTTCTCAGAGTTCCTCATGCAGTGTAATATAGCAATATAGCATATGGTCCTATGTATAGTAGAGTAGCAACGGACCACAAGTTGCTCAGCCCTTCCCCAAACGGGGGGATCGGCAGCCTCTCGAGGACATACAAGAGGAGGGGGGACCATTAAGGGACTGACACCAAAAGTGGACGAGCTTTCACCAGCTTTCTTCTCTGCAAGGGGCAGTTGGAGCTGCTGCCAAAGGCAGTGGGTGGCCAGAGTTACCCGGGGGTAGAGCCATGGATGAGCCCTTCTCCAGGTTTCACCACTGGCTCCGGCCCCTGAGGAGGGTCCTGAGCTGTTCCCAAGGCCTTAAGCAAACTTTGTTTCCTGCCACAGAGACTGGAGAAAAGGGAGCCCAGCTGTCTGGTGGTCAGAAGCAGCGAGTCGCCATGGCCCGAGCCCTGGTCCGGAACCCGCCGGTCCTCATCCTGGACGAAGCCACCAGTGCCCTGGATGCAGAGAGTGAATATATGGTAGGTGGGAGGAGGCCAGCCCACCCAGGCTCCCCCTGCCTCAAAGGGTCCCTTGTACCTTTGTGCAAAGAGCATGGTGGCGCAAAGCCATTACATGGCTGGGAAGAAAAGGGTCCTTGACTTGCTATTTCCCCAAGTGTGAAATGGGGGGGGGTGAGGATTAAGAGAGGGCACACAGTGTGCTAGAGAGGGTACTGAACTTGGCATCTGTAGGGCGCCATGACGGTCCCGTTTCTGACACTCACCTAGCTGTGGGACCCTCCACATGTCCTTCACCTCATAGAGCCTCAGTTTCCCCCAGAGTCAAATGATTGGATTAAATCGCTTCTGAGGGTTATTCCAGCTTTAGATCTAGGATCTATGCTCCCAAGTCACTCAGTTTCTCAGAAACTCAGTTTTGCTTTCTGTACAATGAGGGGGTTGGATCAGATCTCTAACATCCATCCCTTCCAGCTCTAAATACAGGGTACTTAGTGGTTCTGGAGTATAGCTGAGACAGTGGATAACAGTCAAAATTCAAAAAGATATTGATAGACTAGATCATTCGAATATAATAAAATGAAATTGAGTAAGGATAAATACAAAGCGTACTTGGATCAAAAAAAATCTTTATAAGCGTAGGACAAGAGAGAAACAAAATGCTCTCTGAATTCTGAAAAAGATCTTAGGGTCTAAGTGGAGCACAAGCTCAAGCTATGTCTCAGAAGTCTACTCTGGTCAAAAGTGAGCCTGTTTTTGGGTAGCTCAGCTTCTAGGAGTGAGCGGGGGGGGGTTAGTCTCACCATCCTTGTCAAGCCTCGGCCCAAGTGTTCTGTTCTGTTTTGGGCCCCACCACTTAATAAAGAGATTGATAAGCTGGATAGTATCCACAGGAGAGCAGTCAGGAGGGTGAAGGACTGTGGGTCTGTGACCTAAGAGGATCAGTCTTAGGGGAGGGGAGACTGTCTCGGAAGGAACACTTCAGGGGTCTTCCACATTTGCAAGGTGGAAAAGCAGGGGTGAGCCCCAGAGGGCAACCCTAGGAACAAGGCTGGGAGGCTGTACTGAGGCAGATTGGGCAAGAAGAACTTGTTAAAGCCCGAAGCAGTCCGGAGCAGTTCTGGAGGGTCCCAGAGGGTCCTGGAGTAGTTCTGGAGCCATCCCTGAGTGGTCCGGAGTTGTCCTGGAGCTGTCCCAGAGTCCCAGAGCTGTCCTAGAGGGTCCTGAAGCTGTCCCAGAAAGTCCCAGAGCTGTTCTAGAGGGTCCTGAAGCTGTCCCAGAGGGTCCCAGAGCTATCCTAGATGGTCCCAGAGCTGTTCTGGAGGGTCTCAGAGCTGTCCTAGAGGGTCCCAGAGCTGTCCTGGAGGGTCCCAGAGCTGTCCTGGAGGGTCCCAGAGAGTCCCAGAGCTGTCCTAGAGGTCCTGGAGCTGTTCTGGAGGGTCCCAGAGCTGTCCTAGAGGGACCCGGAGTTGTCCTAGAGGGTTCTGAAGGTGTCCTAGAGGGTCCCGGAGCTGTTCTGGAGGGTCCCAGAGCTGTCTTAGAGGGTCTTGGAGTGGCCCAGAGCAGTCCCGGAAGGTCCCAAAGGGTCCTGGAGTAGTTCTGGAGCCATCCCTGAGTGGTCCAGAGCTGTCCTGAGCTGTCCTAGAGGGTCCCGGAGCCATCCCAGAGCCGTCCCAGAGCGAGCGAGCATCGTGGGGACATCACAGCTGGGACCCTTTGTGGGTGGCTTGGGCTAGTGGGTCACGGAGGCTTGTGCCCAGGCTCAGATTCTGGATGAGGCAGTGGGCGGGAGGCCTGTGCCCACTGTGCCCGCCGGCCTGCGCCCTCGCCCTCCCAGGCCCTGCCTCATGCCGCCTTCCCCTCCTCCGTCCCGCAGATCCAGCAGGCGATCCACGGCAACCTTCAGAAGCACACGGTCCTGATCATCGCCCACCGCCTGAGCACGGTGGAGAAGGCGCACAGCATCATCGTGCTGGACAAGGGGCGCGTGGTGCAGCAGGGCACGCACAAGCAGCTGCTGACCCAGGGAGGCCTCTATGCCAAGCTGGTTCAGCGCCAGATCCTGGGACTGGAGGCGGGCACAGGGGATGACAGCGGGGGCGGGGGGGGCGGTCGGCCGGAGATGATGCTCTTCCCCTGCAGCCGCAAGGAGCCCCCGGACGGGCACAGTGAGGTGCCCAAGGCATGAGCCCCTTCTCCCCCGACCCCCATCCCCCGCCCCAGGATGGGAGCGGAGGCTGCGGTGCCCGCGCTGGCAGAAGCCCCTGAGGGAGGCCCAGGGCAGCCCCCCCAGACCCTGCTGGGACCCGGGGCCGTCTCACTTGAAGGCAGAGGCTCAGGCCCCCCAGGGGGCCAGGCCTGTTTCCTAGTTGAGCACATTATGCTTCACGCTTCCCTCCTCACCTCAGAATCCCCCCCCCATAAGCTCCCTCCTCCCTCCTGGCACCTCTGGGCTGGCAGACCCCGGAGGTGTACTCCATCTTGGGCCGTGCCCTCCCACCCGTGCCAGGGTGGAGAAAGGTACCGCTCTGCTCTCTGGCCCTGCCCCCATCCCTCCCCAAGTTACAGGGTCATTATGGGGAGGGGGCAGGTCCTCAGTGCCCACCCAGCACTGCGTTGGCAGGGCCGCCCACAGAGGCGTCTCCTAGGGGACCCGGAGATTCCCCTGGGTTTTTAATCCTTGGGTCCAGCTGACTGTAGCCCCCCCGCAGCTTTCCGTTGTCGTTCCTTAAAACAAATCATTTCTCCATTAAGTAGTTAGGGAGGACTCTGGGTAAGTCCCAGGAGAAATTCCCCAAGCCTCTATCACCCTCCCCACTGGCAAACCAAGGAGTGGCAGCCGCCATCCTCTCCCTGGCCCCTCCCCCTTGGGGGTCTCTCCCTGCCCACCGTGGGAGAGGAGACCCCGGGGTCCCCTGAATCCTTCCCAGGGAAGAGCATCTCCTTCGTTCCCGAGGCCTCAGGGGAGGCGGGCCGGCCCTGCTCCCTTTGTCCCCTTGCCCCCTGCCTGTTGAGTTAAGGAGAGGGGGGCCGGAGGAGGTGGGCCACAGGGCCAGACTGGAGCAAGGGGGGCATTGCCAGTGTCTTTCCCCCTTCCGTGCCGCCGAAGCCACGCCAGTCTCACTGTGAACCACAACGAACCTTAACCCTGGGGAGTGAGGGGCCGGACGGCGCCCAGGCCACAGGGCAGACCCTGGCACTGCCTTGAGGGGGCTGGCACCCATCTCCAGCACTTTAGGCCCCGTCCCTGCCAGCTGGCAGCCTCCTCCCCTCCTCCGCTCTCTGCTGTTTGCGGGTCTTCTGGTTGTGACGTTCTGTTCCCTCAGTTTGTAGGGTTTGCTGGGAGGGTCAGGGGGGGGCTCAGCCTGTTTGTGGGCTTTCTCCGAACCTTTGGGGGAGCCCTCCTCTCAATAAAGTTCTACCTCTGTCCCTCCAGCCACCTCCCTCTGCTCCATCTGTTGGTCCTGATTGGATGGGAGGCTTCAGGGGTGCCTCCTGGCCGGGCCTCCCTGGGTGAGCCTCCCTCCCTGGGCCTCCCTCCTGGCTGGGCCTCCTGTACTTAACGCAGTCACACCTCCCCCCCCCCCATCTCAAAGACAGCTGAGCTATGGGGGGGGGGTATTTTCTTCCCTTCCCCCATGGCTGACAAGATTATGTAAGGGGGGGGCCCTTCTGGCCCTATCATCCTCTCCAGTCCTAGGGGGAGGTGGGTTGTAGGGCCAAAGGCTTCATTCAGAAGCCAGAGGGCCGCACCCTCAGACAGAAGGCCAGGCCTGCCTTTCCTGGGCTAGGCCCTGCCAGCTGGCCTAGGTGCCAGTTATCTGGGCCTGGGGGTTTAGCCCAGCACCCGTTATGTGGGCCTGGGGGGGGCCCACCTGCCTCTGCCAGACTTGGGGGCTTTTCATGGAGCTTTCCCTCCCCTTCCCCTTTGGGGTTCCTGGGACTGGAGAACCCCATGGCCTGGCAGTGCCCCAGGCCCCTCTGGCCCTTCTCCCTTATGCTAAGCCAGGCAGGGCAGTGGGCAACTCCTGAACCCAAATCCAGCCGCAGATACTGAGTAGCTGCTGCCTTCAGACACCATTTGCTCCAGTCCCTCGGCTGTAAAATGGGACAATGACAAGATTGTGAGCATCTAATGCGTGCTCGTGTTTGTGGAGCCCCTGACCCACGCCTGGCCCACGCAGATTAGCTCCTGGGCCGAGTCCCAGATACGGACCAGGCCACAGGCAAGGCCAGCTCGGCGGGTTTAGAGCAGGGAAAGTGGTCCAGGCCCTTGGTTAACAAGTGGGGGAGAAGGAGGCCATAGTGTCTAAGCAGCAGAGGCTGGAGCAGAGCCTAGACCCCCTCTGGCTTACCATGACAACTTGTGCATTAGGTGCCCTGATCCCCATTCTTCAGATGAGGAGACTGAGACTGAGGGAGAAAGCGCCAGCTGCAAAATCACACATCTAGGAAAGGTGGCCACTGAGCTGCCGGGGCCCATGGCCCACAGAGCCGCGCGGGGGACACCCTGGGGAGGTTCCCCCCACCCCCACGGCCTTCTCCTGGAATTGGGCCAGACAGGCTGGGCTCGGGTTTCCTGGAGCTAGAAGTTGCCCCACCCCCAAGGCCTTTTCATTTCCTTCTCCTGCCTGGATGGGGCTGGGCAGGCTTGGGATCCTCGGGCTGAGCTGGGCTCTCACCTTGTGGGGTCACTCTTCCCTTGGCAAACACGGGAGTGTCCGGCCCAGCCCTGTCAGAAGGGATTAGATCCTGGGTTAGAAGGAAGAGAGAGACAGACAGACAGAAACAGAGACAGACAGACAGAGACAGAGAGAGACAGAGGCAGAGAGAGCAAGAAAGAGACAGACAGGTGGAGAGAGACAGAGAGACGGAGACAGAGAGAGAGAGAGACAGAGAGAAGCAGAGAGGAGAAAGAGCCCCTCTGTGCTGAGGGGGAGGAGGTACCAGTTCCTTCCCTGCCCTCACCCCAGGCCCCACCAACCAGCAGGATCCCAGAGCTCGGGGACCTTGGGGCCTTCATATTTGTCTTTCTTTCCACAATAAACCCTCCACGTTCACCTCTGCACACCAGCTTTCCAAGCAAGTCACGTTAACGAGGAAGCAGTAATAATGCCAGCTGACAATTCTGCTCTTTACAATGACCAAAGTGATGTGTTTAATGTGCCCGTTTCCGGACCAGCCTTCTGCAAGAGTCGGACAACTGTAGCCACTTGGAAGCAGTACCCTTCCATCCTGGCCCTCTCTGGTTTTTATGGGTCAGGTCCTCAGGCGTGGGACTACTTTGAATATTAGGGTATCCTGAATACGGCTATTTCTAACATTGTAGCTCAAGGGTCCCCACTAGTGTGTTTCCCATTAAAAAGCATTCAGTAAACTAACTTTTAAAAAATAGTTTTTTAAAAAAATTTTCAAAATACATGCAGTGATAATATTCAACATTCACCCTTGCAAACCTTGTGTTCCAAATTTTTCTCCCTCCCTCTTCATCTTCCTCCTCCCCTAGACAAGCAAGTAATCCAATATAGGTTAAACGTGCGATTCTCCTGGACATATTCCCACATTACTCATGCTCACGAGAAAAATAACATTAAAAGGAAAAAACAAGCAAACAACAACAAAAGATGGAAATACGATGCTGTGATCCACATTCATTTCCCACAGTCCTCTCTCTCCGGATGCCCAGGGCTCTCTCCATCACAAGCCTTTTGGAACTGGCCTGAATCACCTCCCTGTTGCTAAGAGCCACATCCATCAGAACTGATCATTGCAGAGTCTTCTTGTTGCTGTGTACCATGTTCTACTCACTTAGCATCAGTTCTGAGATCGAGTGTTACTAATTCTAAACAAAGCATGAATGAATGATATGAATGAATGATATGAATGAATGAATGAATGAAGCATTCATTAAGTACTCAGTGTAAAGCAAAGCAGGGGAATAAGAAAGTCTGACAGTCCCTGCTCTTGAAGAGCTCCCATTCTAATAATGAACAATTATGGAAGATTTCTGCAGCAAGACAGATGGAAAGGTTCCACAGTCCTTCAGATGTACTGTCATTTCCACAGATAAAAATACATCAGTTTTTAGTGTAGAACTATCTGATAGTGGAGGCATAGATTTCCTTTTCTAGGTCTGTATGTTATCTTTCCTCATTAAATTGTGAGCTCCTTGGAGGCTGTAGACTGTTTCTTGCCTCTCTTTGTATCCCCAGCACTTAGCACAATGCTTGAGGCGTAGTAGGTGCTTTAAAAATGTTGGTTGATTGACTTGCTGAAAGTAGCTGGGACTGTAGTATGTAACTCGACCAAAATTATTTCCCATGATGATGGCTCGGGGCACTGGACTGGAACCATTGCTATTCTCCTGCTGGAAATTTGTTACACTCCAAATACTTGTGGGTTTTGTTACTCCACGATCCATTCAGAAGCTCGAGTTAGTGTTAATTTTGAGGGAAGCCAGGAAGACCCCAGGCAAAGTCCTGTCTTCTCTCCGCCATCTTGGTTCTGCCCCAGCATTGCTATTCTCAGGGCTTTTGGGATCAGTCCCATCAGCTTCTGAGGGAAGATGGTGTCCAAGGTAGAGATGGTGATTTGACTTGCTAGTTCTGAATTTATTTTATTTTGCTGAGGCAATTGGGGTTAAGTGACTTACCCAGGGTCACACAGCTAGGGAATGTTAAGTGTCTGAGACCAGATTTGAACTCAGGTCCTGCTGACTTCAGGGCCGGTGCTCTAACCACTGCGCCACCTAGCTGTCCAACCAATTCTAAATTTATGATCTGCACTAGTGTAGTAGCTCCCCTTCAAAGGGTGATCACTGGAGAGAGCGGGAGATGTGAAAAAGAAATCCCCTCCTTTTCCCTGCAGGGATCTGTCTCCTAAAGCCTCTTCCAGTTCTGAATTTATGACCTGATGATTGTCCATGGGCAGGCCCTAGCCTGCAATCTCTTCCACTTTCCAGCTGCTGAAATTCATCCTGGGCGTAGCTATTTAAAGGCTCCAGTGGGATTTCTAATTAAGTTGTTCCCTTCCTGACTTGAATCAAGTCCTAACATATTCATTATTTTTTTTTATTAAAGCTTTTTATTTACAAAACATATGCAGGGGTGATTTTTCAACATGGACCCTTGTAAAACCTTCTTTTCCAAACTATCCCTCCTTTCTCCAACCCCCTCCCCTAGATGGCAGGTAGTTCAATACATGTTAAATATTTTGCAATATATGTTGAGTCCAATATAAAACATTTTCTATGTATATTTTATTTATTTTTTGCTGAGGCAATTGGGGTTAAGTGACTTGCCCAGGGTCACACAGCTAGGAAGTATCTGAGACCAGATTTGAACTCAGGTCCTCCTGACTTTAGGGTTGGTGCTCTAACCACTGCGCCACCTAGCTGCCCCTAAAACATATTCATTATTAAACTACATGCCATACATTGTACCAAACCTCAGAGAAAAAAAGAAAAGAGGGAAAGAGAAAGACAAACTGATCCTAACCTCTAGCTGATAAACTAGTGGGAAAAACAACAGGCAGATAAGTAACAGGACATCAACAGGATAAATAGGAGATATTCCACAGAGGGAAGGCGTGGGCCATCAGAGGTGGGGGGAGAGGGGCAGGAAAGACTCCTGATAAGATATGAGTTGAGTCTTGGAGGAAACACGGAAATGGAGATGAGAGGGAGGGAGAGATTACAGACGTGGGGAGATAGTCAGTAAAAATATTGGTGTTGGAAAATGAGACAGCTGTGCGTGCAGTACAGAAAGGAAGTTGGTATCCCTGAATCAAGAGGGAAGTGAATTGTGTCTGGTATACAGTTGGTATTTAATAAATGCTTAGTGAGTAAAGTATAAGAGGACTGGAAAGATAAGAAGGGAAAGAAAGATATCTGAATTTACTATGTGCCAGGTACCATACCATCCTAAGCACTTTTCTAGCTATTATTTTATTTGTTCTTCACAACAACCTATCTTGGAAGTAAGTGTTATTATTATTCCCATTTCACAGCTGAGAAAATTGAGATAAACAAGTTAAGTGACTTGCTCAGGACCACTTGGCTAGCAAGTATCTGAGGCCAAAATTTCGAACTCAAGTCTCTCTGATTAAAATCAGGTACTATAGGGGCAGCCAGGTGGCGCAGTGGATAGAGCACCAGCCCTGAAGTCAGGAGGACCTGAGTTCAAATATGGCCTCAGACACTTAATATGTCCTAGCTGTGTGACCCTGGGCAAGTCACTTAACCCCAACTGCCTCAGCTAAAATAAAATAAGGTATTATATTCACTATTCAGAAATATGGCACCCTGCCAAGGACTCTTGGTCTGGTGATAGTGGAACAGTTCCCTCACCAACACACATACACACCTGGAGAATGGTGGATTCGATGATGATGATGATCTAAGAGATTTAGAAGAAGCTGAAGAATATGGAAGAAGATAATGATCAAGTAGCTCCAAAAGATGAATATAAAGAACTAAACATATCCCCCAAACAAGACACTACATTATGGGCTGCTCCAACCAAGCAGCAAATGCATCTGGAAACTTGTAAGATTCACAACTGAAGGAGAGTGTTGATTGAGAATCCAGGGATTTTTTTTTTTTTAAAGTGATACTTCAGGGCCAGCTAGATGGCGCAGTGGATAGAGCACCAGCCCTGAAGTCAGGAGGACCTGAGTTCAAATCTGCTCTCAGACACTTAATACTTCCTAACTGTGTGATCCTGGGCAAGTCACTTAACCTCAATTGCCTCAGGAAAAGAAAGAAAATATTAGTTCATTCTAACTATGTAAATTCAAATGCTTTTCAATTTTTGAAACATCAGTTACCTTTAACAGCCCAGATCATTTGATGAGCCTCCTATTCTTTCAGGGGAAGGGGTGAAAGATGTAATATACTTTTTTTTTTGTC
>JAJPUD010014556.1:30353-40370 GCA_023553655.1 Myrmecobius fasciatus | reverse complement strand
AGAATGAAGTCTTGGAAAGTACAAGTAAGGGTTGGGAGACAGACTTCATCTACCTGGTACTTTTGCCAGGATCTTCTGTTGGGGGTGCCTAGGGTTGGGAGACAGACTTCATCTACCTGGTACTTTTGCCAGGATCTTCTGTTGGGGGTGATAATAACAATGTTGACGTTGACTGACATTCATGTAACACTGTGGTTTGCAAAGTGCCTTGGTTTTGTCATCTGATACACACAATAAACAATGTTTTCCGGACACAGATCAGCTCACTGAGGCTTACAGGGGGTCATATTGTAACGATAAGAATCAGAGCTAGGTTTCCTGCCCAGTCCTTGTGCTTTTTACTCCACTACATACTTACAGAGTACTATGATGAGTATGAACATTTTTGGCGTTTGGGGGAATTGGCCATGGTACTGAACCCAGGAGGACTCCACAGAGCAAGCCTTCATCACCTCACTCTGGATCCCTTTGACAGCCTGGGGACTCCTTCTCAGAATTAAAATGCATGGGGTTAAAAAGAAAGCTAGTATAGTGAAAATATAAACCCTAGGCTAAGAGGTCTTGTCTTGGAATCGGCCCCTCCCAGTCAAACACAAGAGCCAGCCTTTGACTGAAGAAGATGTAATGAGATGCAGAGAAGCAGTGATTTAGAGAGCTCTGATCCTATTAGATTATCCTATTATCCTTTCAAATAAGCTTGTGTCCACATCCTAGGATGTCAGTATATTTCAGAGGTAGGAGAACTGAGGAGAAAAACAGAATTGAGTAAAGGTATTAAATTTGCTCATTTTGAAAACTCTCCTAAAATGCCCAAGGCCATTTCCCTGTCTTAGTAAAGGGACTCTAGTGACAGTTTATGTTTGCTGTCTTTGTCTTCTCAGGTCAAGTTCTCTAACCTTCTAAGACCTCGTCCAGTTTCATGCTTGTAGCCTGTGAGTATTGCTGTCCAGGGCTGGAGAGAAGAGATATATAAAGGTAAAGAAGAATGAGCACTCCTTCACTGTTCTCCCTCCTTGTCATTTGGTTCTATTTCCTAAATGTGGATTACTGAAAAATTTCACCTAATAGGTTTCTGATTACTTGGGTTTGGATTAATTGAGACTTGATCATATCTGTTTCCTCCCTCTGAAAGACTGTGACCCTCTTTGGGTACAGTTGGCTCTGTACTTTCTCAGGATGAGTTGCAAGTGGTTAATTAATCACACTTCCCAGAAGCTCATTCCTGAATTAATTATGGAGACTTGGAGTATTTATAGCCTAAAAAAGTTGGTATACCAACGAAGAGATTGGAGATAAGACCCCTTGCAGTTCAAGGTGCTCCTAAACTCCATACAAATGCAAGCTCTTTTGAGAATTTCATTGGGTCAACCTCTGGTTCCTCCTAAAAAAAACCCCATCCAATCCAATCCCAACCATCAATCCACAGTCCACTCTTTTTTTTTTCTTTTTTTTTTTTTGCTTTTTTGCTGAGGCAATTGAGGTTAAGTGACTTGCCCAGGGTCACACAGCTAGGGAATGTTAAGTGTCTGAGACCAGATTTGAACTCAGGTTTTCCTGACTTCAGGGCTGGTGCTCTAACCACTGCACCACCTAGCTGCCCCCACAGTCCACTCTTGATGGATGGGGTTGATTGATGTCTTATTTGTAATGCTTTTTCTTATCTGAGACAGAGAAATTATTTTCTCCCCTTCCTGCTGGATAGGGATGAGCCTCTGTGCCCATAGCAGTTTGCTCCTACATGCTCCCAGAAAAGCGGAACTATAGATGGAACCCAACATTTGGGGGGGGGGGTTCTTACTGTCATTTGTAATAACTTTCTCAGGGCACGGACCGGGCTGGCCGAGTGTGAATGAGGGTAAGTGTGAGAGAGGGGATGTTTACTCAGGGCAGATTCTGACTCTTCCAGGGCTTGCTCCCAGAACCTGACCCGCTCCCATCACTGTCACCAAGGAGGTCTCCCCTCTGTTGCAGCCAAGTGAGTATCATCAATACCTCTGGCATAAGCCTGGCTTCTTCTCCCTTCAGTGTTTTTGCTCCCCAAGTCCCCCCAGCCATTTAGATTGGGGGAGGCTCACATGCAAGCAGGTACCTTTGGGCAGATCATCTGCTCCAATCAGCTCCTTTTCCAGCAAGAGAAGTGGAAACTTAGAGAAGCCAAGGGGCATTTCCCAGGTCACCCAGGAAATGACTGGCAAAGTTCCTTGATTCCAAACCAAACTCTTTCTCCACCATGGTTGGGAGGACCCCGGGTTCCTTGTTTTTTACCTCTCACTCAGCAAAGGCATGATACAGTAGAAAGGATGCTAGATCTGGAGGCAGTTACCATGATTTTGGACCCCCCCCTGTGGGTGGAACACTTCTGCACACTGGGCCTCAGTTATCTCCTCTGTAAAATAGAATTGCCCTGGGGACCCCTGAAGCCCCCTCCTCCTCTCCATCTATAAGATGTTACGGGTGATGTTGCAAGTCATTTCCCTACACTGAGCCTGCCTTTTCACCTGTAACATCAGAGAGTTTACCCTCAGGGGTCCCTCCCAGCTCTTGATCTAGGATCTTAAGTGAGACTTTGGGGAAAGTGGCCTGGCAGCCTGAGGCTTAGAAAGGTCTCCTTGTGCATCTGGGACCATCTCCAGTCGTCCTGATCTCCATCTGCCACTGGACCCAGCTGGCTCTGGAGGGGAAAGTGAGGCAGCCCTCCCTCCCTTCAATCCAATTCACTTGCTCGTCATGACATCACCTCCCCATGAGGGCAAGATCCCCAATCTAGAGCTGGAAGGGATCTCAGAGGCCATCTAATCCAAACTCTTCATTTTATAGCTCCGGAAACTGAGGCACGGGGAAGTGAAGGGCCTTGCTCAAGGTCACTGAGATTCAAAGAGATCAAGAAGGGTTGGAGATAAAGCGTCAGAGCTAAGGGCCAGGATCTTGAGTGTGGTTTTGAGGGTGCCTTCCCCAGTCTCTAACTTGAGTCAAATGGGGGTCCCTTGGCCCCCAGCCCCCCTCACCCCGGAGGGAAGCTGTTTGTTGACGCCAAGCCCAAGCCCTCCAGAGGCTGCATCTCTGACTCCGCAGTATTAGAGGTAGGAACATCCCGCCTCCCTCCCTCCCTTCCCCCCCCCCACTCCCCCCGGTGCCAGGCCTCGGAGCCCCACCCAGCCTACTGCGGCAGGCCCCACCCCGGCCTTCCATTGGTGCTGGTGGGTGCCATGGGGGGGAGAGAGGAGGGCTGCTGCTGCTGAATATCCCGAGACTGCCGCCCATTTGGCGCATCTTGGGGCTCTGGCGTCCCGCTCGGGCTGGGCGAGCGGGGGGCTGGGCTTTTGCTTCGTCAGCCCCAGCCCCCGCTCGTGGGGACGTCATTCGGAGCCCTGCAGTGAGCGAGCGGCGTTCAGCTGGCGGCCGGCTCGCGGGCGCCAGCCTCCCGGCGGCCGACTTCCCTCGGCCGCCATGGGGTGGCAGCAACATGCAGCCTAACGTCAGCCCAGCCCGGGGCCGGGGCCGTGGCCGCCTGCTTTTCAGTCAGCTCGTAGGCGGTTAAAGATTCGAGGGAAGGGGGAAAGCGATTCCAGAAGAGCGGAGCTTGCGCAAGTCGCTCCCCGCCACTGCGGTGGAGCGGGACGCCTGGCCAAGTCAGCGAGCGGCGGAGTGGCGCAGGAGCGGCGGAGTGGCGCAGGAGCAGGGGAGCGGAGCCCGCCGAGCCGGCGTGGACCCCAGCCCGGGACGCCCGCTGCTTCCTTTCTGCCCCACTGATTAGAGGTCACCCAGGAAGGAGATGTAGAAAAAGTGCATCATCCTGGCTGACTTCTGCTCAGCGGGGGGCAGCATGCTACCGAGGGGACGAGGCTGGGGCTGGGGTCCGAAGACGTGAATTCGAATTCTGCAAGTCACCTCAGCCGCCAAGGCCTCCTAGGCCTGAACTCTGTGGAAGGGAGCTTGCTCAAGGGAGCCCCTGACCAATGTGATGAGCTCCCCGAGATCTAAGGTGTGAGTTGCTTATTGGGGGGAGGGGAGTCGGCTAGGGCCACCTCCCCAGGTCTAGACCAACCTTTAGAGTGTGTGTAGAAGGCTATGGCTTTTCTTTGGGAAATCTGTAACTGTATATGCTGTCCTTGCTGGGAAGACTGTAAATGAACCCATCTTGCTTGCTGTACGATGTGTGCATCCATGTATTCCCATGTAAAAGGCCCTTAACACCTTGTTATTGCTTAGATGAGTGCAACAGCCTGCTCACTGGTCTCCCTGCCTCCACTCTCTCCCCTCTGCAGCCTGCTCTCTCTATTGCTTCCAGAGTGATTTTCCTCATGCACTCCCCTCCTCCATAAACTCTGCTGGCTCCCTATTGCTTCTAAGACCACGTCGAAACTCATCCGGCTTTTTAAAGCCCCCTTTCCCAACTTCATTATGTATCCCTCTTCCTCCCCCCCCCCAACTCTGCAGTCCTACTTAACTGGCGACACTCCACCTGCCTTGTCTCTGCTTTCCCCCTGGCTGGCCCCCACGCCTGGAATACATTTCTTCCTCCCCCTGCTGCTCTTCCCTCAGTTTCAGCACCACCTCGCACTGAAATAAAGCCTTTGGGGACCCCAATTTCCCTAACTACCATGTATGTAACACCTTTGTATGGATTTTCTCTGTATATTGCTATATTTTTCTGTGTTCTCTTTGCTTTCCACATTAGAATGTAAGCTCCTTTGGAGTAGGAATTACCCATATTTGTACTGTAGCCACAGTGGGTGCAATGAGAATAAGCACTCAAATACTTGATTGATTGATTGATTTGTGTATTAGAAGTTTATCCCCCCCTCCCACTTGGGAAATCAATCGGGGAGTTCCCATTTGGTGGGTAGAACCCCAAGGAGGGGAAAAGACATAAACATCCCTATGAGGTCTCTGATTTCTTATAGGAGAGAACAACCCAAGGTCATTCTCATGGCACCTGGCAAATAATTGCCATCTGTCCCGTGTTAATGGTCCCCTGCTTTTTCCTTTCACCCCTACAACCAGCTGAGAAGATCTACCCCTGTCTTTTTCCAATAGCTTAAGAGGGAAAATGGCTACCTGATCCCTGCTGGCCCCATGGTCTCTACCCTGGTCCCCTAGATGAGACTCTCCATATCCTCTTCTTAGTCAACCTCGGATAAATCAGGGAATGCTCCATTCATCCCCTCAACCCCTTCAACAATTTACTGCACCCAAAGATCCCCAAATGATGATCTGGAAGCCCGAGTAGCAGGTAAAGCTTAGTTCTCCTCCATCCACCATCTTGGGGCCCCCGTAAAGGAACATACATCAGAGATAGGACTGTTCCTGCAAAAAAAAAAAAAAAAAAAAAGAGAAGGCTGGGAAGCCATCTTGGATGCTACCAAATGGCTGCCTGCAGCTGGGCACAGATTTGGAGGCCTGCAGTATCTCACCCCCCAGCTCCCAGTGGCTATAAAGAATATCTTTTAATAAATCTTCATTGGATACATGTCTTATTCATGGGTCTCCTTTCCCCCTCCCTGGGTTGGGAACTTTGGTTACCACAGTCTTTCATTTGAAGTGAGGGGGAGAGACCGATCGAGTACCCTTACCATTTAAAAACTCCAATTCAGGGAGTCCTCATCCTACTTGCTACCATGGCAGGTCCTGATTCATGAGGGAAGTGAGTCTTGTAGGAGCTCCGAAGTCTCTAAGTCACCAGTGTCTACTCCTGTGCCTCTGGAATAGGGATGAGATTTCTTTGCTATAGGGAACTCCCAAGTGAGGAGACTCCCTCTACCTATGCAGGTTGGCACTTGCTATATAAATGTAGAACATTCGAGATGGTGGGGAAACTTGCCCAGGGTCCCACAACCCATATTTGTCAGAGGTGGGTCTTTTTGGCTTTAAGGGAGCCTATAGCAGAGGAGTCAAACACAGGAGCTGGAAGGCACACACGGCTCCCAGCACTCCCCAGTGTAACCAGAACGGAATTAAAATTTAGTGGGGAAATACTTAACGAGATAAAAAATTCAACAAAACGGAAGATGATCTGGCATTTTAAAACTAAATCAATATACCTCACTGCAGGGCTCCTTATGTATGGATTAGTGGCTCCCTCTGCCAGTTGAGCTTGACACTCTACTGAGCCACACTGCCTTCCCTGCAGAAGAAATCTACCCAGACTTCTGGGAAGCCATTTGAGGGTTAACAAAGTGGTAAATTGGTTGTTTTTTAATTCCCTGAATTTCAGTAGATTAGCTTTAGCCTCCAACCAGCAGCTTAGCTGCTTTTGCTTTTAATTCCCTGGATGTTGACACCTGTCAGTTACCGAGCCAGGCTTTTGGTTTGTAGTCTCTCTTCCCTCCTTCCCTCTGCCTCAGCAAACATTACTGCTCCTCCTCTTCCTCCCCTACCCTATTTCCTAGTTATTGTTTTGCCTTGCAGAAACTGGGGCTTAGCCCCCAGCCCCTCAACCCTGAGACCCACCAGCAGGTCACCAGGACCACAGGCAAACATAAAGCACAAGGCTAGAGGGAGGGAGAGACAAGCACACACAGAGAAAGACAAGAGAGGGGGAGGGAAGGAGGGATTAAAGGAGAGGAAGAGATAGAGCCCAGAGAAAAGGCAGGAAATAAAAACCAGTAAGTTGGGAGTGGGTGAATGAGGGCCACTGGTGGCCTTAGGTATCAGGCAGGAGGGCCAATAGCTGACTCCTTCCTCCTGCCTCAACATAGCCTGGAGAAAATTGGAGGCTCTCTTGGTGAAACAGGGCACATGGTGCATGATTATAACTCCCCCCCTCTCTCTGACCCAGAGAACACTGGCATTTCAACGGGGTCCATTAAGGCCTTAGCACAAAGAAGTAAGGAAGATACACTAGAAAGAGGTGGCAACAGGCCAGACTTGGGGAGCAGAGGGTCTCGGTTTAAGACTAAGCTAGAGATGCAAGCAGGTCTCCTGAATCTTATTGTCCTCATCTGTAAAATGGGCTTGTAAACTCATAGATCTAGAGTTGAAGGGGTCCTTAGAGGCAGTCTGATTCAAGCCTTTCACTTTACAGAAGAGGAAACTGAGACCCAGGGGGCAGTGGCTTGGGGTAATAGGAGTGTAAATCTAAGACAAGAAGTGACCTCAGAAGTTATCTTGTTAAAAATCTTAAGTTTACAAATAAGAAGAGTCATGCCCATGGAGATGAGATGACTTAGTTTGATAAAGGGAACCTGAATCTACAGTTAGAAAGACCTTTTGGAACCATCTAATCCAACCCTTTTATTTTTACATATAGAGAAACTGAGGCCAAGGAAAAGATAGTTATAGATTGACAACTGGAAAGGATATCACAGCCATCTCATCCAATCCCTTACTTTCATAGGTGAGGAAATTGATGTTAAGGGAGGAGAGATAACTTAGGATAAAAAGGAACCAAGATCTAGTTAGAAAGGCCAAACTAGTCCAGTCCTCTCCTTTTATAGAAGAGGAGACTGAGGGCTTGGGAAAGGAAGTGACCTTGCCAAGATTCTTTGACGTCAGAGCTAGTTCTCTTTTGTAGAGCACTGGTCCTACAGAGAGGAAGATCTAGGTTCCCAGTGCACCTCTGATATTGACTAGCTATATGACCCTGGACAAGTTATAATTTCTTTGAACCTTGATTTCCTGATCTGTAAAATGGAAATAACATCTACCTCAGTCATTATGAGGATCAAATGAGATAATGAAGGGGGAGCATGGATAGGTGGCTCAGTGGATAGAGCACCAGCCCTGAAGTCAGAAGGAACTGAGTTCAGATCTGATCTCAGACACTTAACATTACCTAGCTGTGTGACCCTGGGCAAGTCACTTAACCCCAATTGCCTCAGCAAAAAAAAAAAAAAAAGATAATGGGGCTAACTTTTGTACCTCCCATGGTCACCAAAAGTACACTGTGAACTTTAATGTCCTGCCCCCTCCCTCTGTCCCCCATATGGGAACTATTATTATTTTTGGTTCTTTTATTTATAAAACCCTGGAGTACAATTGCACAAAACCAATACTTGGCTGAAAGTGAATGAAAGGGAAAGGAGTTCATAGCCATAGGTCAAGATAGATGAATTATCAGTCGCCACAGCCCTCAAATTACAAAAGATGTTGATTCCTAAAACACCTGAGAGTACTTGGAGGTGAGAATGCACTAGATTGAGGAAAGGAGAAAGAGCTTTCTCTGGTCATCTGTTCATAGTTCTAGTAAGGCCTGGATTTAATCCCTTGCAATTATTGTAAAGGAGTGATTTCCTGTTAACCGGGAAGAGATTTAGAAATGGAATAGTGATATCTAGACCGGAAGTGTCCACAGCTGGAAACTGAGAGTATAATCCCAAGGGCTACTTGAGCAACCAATTGGAGGGTGAAAAGGTGGGCTGTATTCCTATAGCCAATCAGGGGCCTTTTCATTAACAGCCACATCTTTGTATTCTCCTTCCAAAGTCCCTCCACTCTTTCCCTCCTCCCAACTTTCCCCTTTGGAGCTTGACTTTAGTGTCTCTGGGCAGTTATAACCTTACTACTACTTGAGTAACTACCATAACAGATATTCATCCTTGTCCCTTAGATTATGTCAACAACACCTGGGAGAAAGGAGTCTGCCTTCCAAGACAGTGACCAGTGAATAAGGGATAATAGGATGTACTCATTACCTTATCTTGGACACTTCCTCCACCCCTTTTCTGAACTCACCTTCCACTGACTCAACTGAGGCTCATGGCTATGATGTTTGATCTTATTTCCTTACTCAATTAACTCCAATGACATCATTCCCTTCTTGGCAGTGACTGGGACTCCACCTGATCATCATGACTCAGCTCCCTTTTTACCCTGCAATATTCTCCCCACCTGTGATTCCTCCTTCCATTGGTCAGTTTCTTCAGGAAGACCTCCATTTTGGTGAGAGGTACAGGCTGAGCATGCTTCCCAGTTGTGCTTGTGACTCTCCGGTTTCCCTACCACGATCCCAAAGGGTATCTTTTCTGTCCCCACTCCTCCCTTTTCGGCTCCTTAGATGTGTTGTCTTCTCCCATTCCTGAAGTTAGGAACTCTTTCTTTTTGTTTCTTTGTGTATTAGCACAGTGCCCGACACACAACAAACAAGAAATGCTTGTTGTCTGCCTTCTGGGCTCCCTATCAACTGTAATAGCATATTGCAATTTTTTTTTTTCCGCCAAGGCAAACCCTTCTACATATAACTTTGATCCTGTTCCATCCTGTATATTGCCGGCACTATTATCACCACTCTGATCTTCATTGGTTTCTTTCCCGTTCCCTCCAAACATACCCAAATCTTCTTGATATTTAAAAGACCTTCCCATGATCTGACCATTCCTGCTAGTAGATCTTACATCTCTCCTTCTCCTTGGGGAAGCCATCTAGCTTCTTCTACCTGTCTCGCTCCCTTCCTCTCTGCAATCTGACTCCCAACCTCATCATTCACCTGAAACTGCTCTCTCCAAAATAAGTAGTGATCTCTTCATTGCTGAATCCAATAACTTTTTCTTAATTGTTCTTGATTGATTTGGGGCATTTGCCCTTACTTCTTATCTGTCTATTACTTTCTCTGGCTTCCTTCAAAACAAAGTTCAAGTTGTCGTTTGCTTGCTTGTTTTATTTTTTTCCTCATTTCCCCCCTTTTTGATCTGATTTTTCTTGTGCAGCATGATAAATGTGGAAATATGCTTAGAAGAACTGCACATGTTTAACCTATATTGGATTATTTGCTCTCAAGGGGAGTGAGGGAGGGAGGGGGAAAAATTTGGAGCACAGGTTTTGCAAAGGTGAATGTTGAAAATTGTCTTTGCATGTACTTTGGGAAATAAAACCTATTATTATTTAAAAAAATAATTATTTAAGAATAATGCCAGCTCCTGCAGGAGGGCTTTCCAAGACCCCCCATAGCTATTAGAGCAAGTCCCTTCTAAAGTCATTTTTCGACCAACTATGTATGTATCTAGTGTATATGTATACGTGTGTATGTATATTCCTGCTTATTTATATACCTGTTTCATTCCTTCATTTACCTGTTTATGT
>JAJPUD010014556.1:11914-30253 GCA_023553655.1 Myrmecobius fasciatus | reverse complement strand
ATGTGATATCTGTCCCATTAAAATGGACACTTTGAGGGCAGGGAGTTTGCTTTTTATTCCTTTCTTTGTATTCCCAGGTAACTGGAGTAGTTCTTGATACGAAGTACTTGCTTAGTTGTTGATTGAGCTGAACTCACAAGTCATGTAATTAGCTCTGCTCTTTATAAGCTATGTGACCTTGAGCAAGTCATTTCCCCTACCTGGGCCTGTTTGTGCTCTGTAAAATGAAAAAATGAGACTAGATGGTTTTTAAGGTCCCTTCCAGTTCTAGGATCCTGTGTTATGTTTGACCTTTGATGTTATGTGTGACCTTTGAAAAGTCACTTACTTTCCTGTGCCTGAGTTCCCTCTTGTCTAAAGTAAGGGCACTGGGCAACTATGTGATGTTGCAGTGGATAGAACACCCGCCCTGAAGTCAGGAAGACCTGAGTTCAAATGTGTCCTCAGATACTTACTACTTCCTAGCTTTGTGACCCTGGGCAAGTCACTTAATCCCAATTGCCTCACCAAAAATAATAATAATAAAATAAGGGAATTGAACTCTGAAGTTCCTTCCAGCTCAAGATCTAAGATCTTATATGTGGTATTGAGCAAGTCACTTCCTCTGTAAGATTAATAGATTTGGATTGTTGAGCCTCTGGAGTCCCTTCTAACTTAAAGCCTTGATATCTATCCATCCATCCTGAAATCTGGTCTCACAATTAGCTTAAAATCCAACTGACCAAAATTTCTTTTTTACTTTCATTGATTAAGAATCCATTCATCTTCCTAATTCCTGTTCTATTTTTTTATTTTCTGAGGCAATTGGGGTTAAGTGGCTTGCCCAGGGTCACACAGCTAGGAAGTGTTAAGTGTCTCAGATTTGAACTCAGGTCTTCCTGACTTCAGGGCTGGTGATCTATCTATTGTGCCACCTAACTGCCCTTGTTCCATTTTCAATATCATTCCTTTTGCCCCTGAAAAAAGTCTTGCTTAGTGTCAGACACCAGGAGGGTGTTAGGCTCTTGGCCACATTGACTCCATGACTCCCATTCTTTTAGGAATCGAAAATGACAGTTGAGCTGACCTGTGACTGGATCCCCATTGCTCCAGTGGCCATTTTGGCTCTTCTCTTGAACTTTGAGGCCTGATTACGCAGTTTCATTAGTCAAAGCACCCTTGAAGGGTGTCTTCTCCCACAATTTTTTTTTTGATTCTTGAGCTAAATTGAAGGCAGATGGGGAGGACCAGCTCTGATTCCTCCCTGAGTCTTTTTGGTCCTAGCCAAAGGTTATCCCTTCTATCCCTTCTACATTGTAGGGGTTCGTGTCACGACATGCCCAGGATCTGGAAAATCCATGTAAAATTTTTGTAACTCTTTATACCAGAGAAGAAGTCTGATTTTTTTTTCTTTTTCTTTATGGGGTGTTTGTTTACAGTACTTTATTGTAAAATTTGTGTTAAGTGTTTGGTCATAGGCTCTGTGTTGTATGCTAGCCTTCATGAGCCATCTGCAGCTTCTGCAAAACTCCCCCTGCCCCATTCCCATTTAATTTCTTATGCCAATCTGTGATATATTGGAACCACAATGGGACAAGTCACCATGTGGAAAGGGATGACTGTATATCTCATTCCATCTCTGAAAAGTCGAACATCAACCACGCTCATTCTCTTTCTCTTTCTCCCATCCTCGAGGCCGCTTTCTACCCCCTCCCAGAATGGCTTCATTTGTCACCGTGACAGACTTCATCAGTGGCAAACTCCTCCATCTTCTTGGTGACAACCAGATTTGAAGCTGTTCATTTTGTTAATGACATCCTTTCACCTGTCACAGGGGTCGGATTTGCTGAGGGCTTTCCCTGGCCAGTCAGCTGTGGGGGACCCAATCTCCTCAAAGTCTTATTAATGACTGATAATAGCTAGCACTTTCATAGTGCTTGAAGGTGGGAAACCTAGTGAATTATTTCTCACTTTGGTGCTTATTACAGGTGCTGCTTGTCTTCTCTGGAAGAGGAAGAGTCACTTAACCCCAATTGCCTCAGCAAAAAACCAATCAAACAAACAAACAAACAAAAAAAACCGAAGCTGTGAATTTGCATTTGGAAATTTAAAGTGTCTAAACACTATGAAAGTTTCATTTCCCAAAAGTAGAAAGCCCTGGGACAAATGTTGAAACAGATTGTGTGACATTCAAATGAATGAATAATCATTTTAGTTCTTTTTGTTTAATCTTATGAGGCAATTGGAGTTAAGTGACTTGTCCAGGGTCACACAGCTAGGAAGTATTTAGTGTCTGAGGCTGGATTTGAACTCAGTCTTCCTGACTTCAGGGCCAGTACTCTGTCCACTACACCATCTAGCTGCCCCTTTATTTTTTGTTTTACTTTTAAAAAAATAGTATTTTATTTTTCCAAATACATGCAAAGATAGTTTTCAACATGCAATATTCACCTTTGCAAACCTGATATAGGTTAAGCATGTGCAACTCTTCTCACCATATTTCCATATTCATTATGCTGCTCAAGAAAAATCAGATCAAAAGGGGAAAAAAACATGGGAAAGAAAAAAAAAACCCAACAAGCAAACAACCAAAAAAAAGGTGAAAACACTAGAGCATTTTAATTCTTACCATATGAAAGGCACTGTATCAAGTGCTAGGATTACAAAAGTGAGACAGTTCCTGATCTCAAGGAGTCTACATTCAAACGGGTAAAAATACTGGCTCTAGAATTTTAAGACCTGAGTTCAAATCTTGCATCTACTTTTCAGAGCTACCAATCATTAGTTGTGTGACTTTGGGCAAGTAACTGTTCTTTTCTGGGTCTCAGTTTGTTTTCTTTTAGATGAGACAGCTGGAATACCTAGTCTCTGAAGTCCTTGCCAGTTTCAAATCTTATGATACTATAAATTTGTTTTGGGTAGACATGTGCCCACTGCCCTTATCTCCAGATGCCCAGTGTCTTCATGCTACCAAATGTTCCCTACTGTAATTTTGGCAGCCAATTCCAGCCTTAATGGCAGCACACAGATTTGTTTTTCTTTAGCCTCATCAAAAACATCTCTGACACCTTCTGCCTTCCCTAAAAAACCTCCAAAGAGTATTTCTATTTTAAACACGGGCTAATGGAGGCAATCTCCAGTGGTAGTAATTTAAAGTATATTTTAAGGCAAATTTATGAGGGAGGAAGTGTCACAAAGTTATCCTTTTTGAAAATATCCTTTTCATTTTTCTGCAGTTAAGGGTTTAAATTGATTCTTACTCTCTGGGCCTGCAATTTTCACATGCTGTCACTAAGTGGCTGTAGAAGGTTGCAGCCCAGTGCTGAAATAAAATAACAGCAAAAACAAATGAAAAAACTTATACAGTTATCCTTTCCACATGGTAGCTTTCCTCATAGTGATTTCCAGTTGCCATAAGAAATTAAATAAGAATTTTGGGGGAGTTTTGTGCCAGCTGCAGATGACATATGAAGGCCAATATTTGGAACAAATAACCCAAATTTTACAATAAGGTACTGTAAACTCCCCATAGAAGAAAAAGAAAAAAAAATTAGACTTCTTCTCTGTATGAAGAATTTACACTTATTTTCCAGATTGCAGGAGGGTTGTGGATATGGAAAGGATAAATGTATATTCCTTTTCATTGTATTTTTTTCTTTACTAGTTTAAGCCACTAAAACACATCTGAAATATGATACACTTTGAACTCAAGGATATTTACTTTTTGTGTGTGAGTGCTGGACCCCTGGGGCAAGTGTGGTGAAACCTATGGACCTTTTCTCAGAATAATGTTTTTAGATGAATACAAATAAAGTACATAGGATCACAGAGGAAACCAAATACATTGAAAGATTAAAGAGACAATTTTTTCCACAAACCCCTGGGGATTAAGAGTCCCTGCTTTAGGTCAACTTGTAAAAATACCCTTTTAAAAGTCTCTATAAGTCATACCAGGCAAGAACTGGTGGAAGAGACCAAGTAAAGATTAAGTTTAGGTAAGAGAGGGCAACAGGTGAGTCAGTGTATGAAACACTGGGCTAGGAATCAGGAAGACTTGAGTTCAGATCTGACCTCAGATATTTACTAGCTGTGTGACCTTGGGCAAGTCACTTTAACCCTCTGTTTGCCTAAATCCACCGGAGAAGGAAATGACAAACTGCTCCAGTTTCTTTGTGAACCTAGTATTCTTATTTCTTTGAATGTAGGCTCCTTGAGGTCAGGGAGTGTCTCACTTTTGTATCCCTAGCATTTGGTACAGTGCCTATCATATGGCAAGAATCAAAATGCTCTAGTGTTTTCACCTTCTTTTGGTTGTTTGCTTGTTTTTTTTTTTCCTTTTTCTGATGTGATTTTTTGATCTGATTTTTCTTGCAGTTCATAAGGAATATGAAGAATCAGACACAACTGAATGATGAACAGCAACAACAAAGAAAAGTGAAGACTCAGAAGGAGTATGATATCTGTGTTTGAAAGAAAGTGAAGGGCTGTCCATCCAGTCTGAAGCATTGTGTTGAGTGGAAATGTGGACACCACAGCTGATGGAAGATGGAGTCTATCTGGAGGAAGGTAAATAGAACATTAAGAGGACTGAAGACCGTACTTTATCAGAATTCATCAAGGGAAGTGTTTAGACTGAAGAAGAGGAGTCAGCAGGGTACAGTAAATATTTCTGAATGGTTGGAGGGTTTCTATATGGAAGTTAGATCATCTTTATTCTACTTGAGTCCAGAGAAAAGAAATAGAAGCAATGGGCAGATGTTTCAGAGAGATAGTTTATCGAAGGGTGGTTAAAAAAAACTTAACAGGTACTAGACCATGGTTTCAGTGCTATAAGGAATTGCCAGCTGAGGAAACTCCCTCTATTTATGCATGTTGACACCTTTTCTGAAACTCCTCTTCTCAAAAGAGTTGCCCAAAATACTGAAATGTTCATGAAATCATAAACTCTTGAGAGGTGGAAGGAACCTCTGGCGCTATCTAGTCCAATACATAAAGGAATCTCTACTCTAACATACCCAGTAAGAAACCTGAAGAGCTTCCCCCCCCATTGAGGGGAAACCGATCACTTTCCCAGGTGACCCATTCTAATCTTGTTCAGCTCTTATTGTTAGGATCTTTCCCCATATATTGAGCTTCGCTTTTACTTTTTTCCCTAACTTCTGCCCATTGTAATTGATTCTGCTCTTTAGTGAATAACAGACCAAGTCCCATCCTTTCTCCATATGGGAACACTGATATTATGTTTTTCCTCCAGTCTTCTCCTCTTCAGTCGAACCATGCCCAGTTTTCTCAACCAACCTTTATATGTAATGAATTCAAGGCCTTTAACCATCTTGTGTGTCCTATTCTGGACACTTTCCAGTTGTTCTATGTCCTTCCCTTCTTAAACTCTGTGGCACAGAACTGAACATAATATTCCAGATGAAGTCTGCCAAGCATAAAGGGCAATGAGATTATCACCTCCTGTTTCCGTAAAGCTCTGCCTTTCTTAATGCTACCTAAAATAACATTAGCTTTTGTTGATTGCCACATCCCATGCTGACTCATATTGAGCTTTCAGTTCACCAAATCCCCTACATCCTGTTGCCTGCCTATCCATGCTACCTTCATCTGATTTTTGTGGAGTTGGGTTTTTTTTTTTGTATTCAAATGCAACATTTATTCCTATTGGATTTCTCCAGCTCAGTGGCGCAATGGATAGTGCTGAGACTCTGTTGGAAAGTCCTGAGTTCAAATCCAGCCTCAGATACTTATTGCTTGTGTGACCTCAGGCTAGTCACTTAACCGTTGTCTGCCTTGGTTTCTCCAACTGTAGAATGGAGATAATGTTTATGAAATACTTAGCACCATGCCTAGCATATAGTAAAGCTTTTATTAAATGTTTTTTTTCTTCTTCCCTTATTAGATTCATCCCAATGCTTGCTTCTGTCAGGATCCTTTTGTATCTTGAGTATTTTAGCACTTTCCCAGATTTGTGCCATCTGCACATTTGATAAGCATGTCATCTATACCTTTATCCAAGTCATTGGTAAAAAATGTTGAAAATAAGGAACCAAGCATAGATTTCTGGGACATTTCACTGCAGACCTCTGCCACATTGTCTTAGAACCATTCATTAACAACTACTCTTTAAGGCTGGGCATCTGACCAGTTCTACCTGGTATTATCATTTAATCCACAATTTCTTAAACTGTGGGTCGAGACACCATATGGGTTGTGTAACTTAATGTGGGGGTCATGAATTGGTGATTTATTATCAGTAAATGTTCAATTTGTATACCTATTTTATATCCCTATATCCCTATGTACCCTTAGGAACACGTAAAAATTTCTCCAGTATAAAAGGGTTGTGTGTGGAAAAAGTTTAAGCCTCCTGATTTAATCTACATTTTCCAACCTTCTACACAAGAGCAATATGATATACTTTATCCAAAAGCTTTACTAAAATATAAGTAAACTATATCCATGGCATCCCCTTCATCCACTAGCTTTAGTAGTACTGAGAGACAGCAAATATACATTAGAATAAATGGAACTTAAACCAAAGTGGGTTCCCCCTACTCAGAGACCTTCAGAGGCTGAATGACTATTGGGTATGATTCAGACACTTTCTAGGTTTGTGACTGAGCATGTTACTTAACTTCTCTCTGCCTCAGTTTCATCATCCACAGAATAGAGATAACAATGGCATCTGTCTCTCAGGGTTTACTCAGCTTGAGGGGGAGGGAGATGCATATGGGAACGAAAGCTTCAGTGGTAGTATATGTTCAGAGTGTGGGAAGGGGAGGTCTGAGCAGTGAAGCAGTGTGGAAGATACTGAAGGGGACATTCTGAAACAGACCCAAATATGGTAAGGAAACTCCTTAGGTCACTTATCAATATCAGATTGAGATGGTAGAAATTTGGATCAGAAATTGGGTTTTGAAGTAATAATCTCAGAATCCAGGAATGGGTGTGGCTCACAGCCATTTGAGTTGGCCAGGAGCTTTGTCCAATCAGGAGCACCCATTGTTTACATGCTTGACACAGAGTCAGAATGATTCAGGACAGTGGAAAAGTACAGACTGTCTGTCACTGCTTATATGTTTATGGCCATTAGGACCACTTAGCTTAAGTGACTTCCATATTGGAGTCCTGTCATTTATAACTACAGCATCAAATAATATGTTCCAAAATTCGCAATCATCATATTTTGGAAAGCTTTTCATTCCATATAGCTTGGAAATTATGCACATTTGCTATGTTGACATCTGTTAAAATGTTGTCATAAAATGTTATGTCAAAAAAGAAAAAAAGAAAAAAATGAAGAAAACGTTATGTCTGGGTGATTATGAGCAATGGATTCTGTCTCCTCTGGTTACAGGACAGTTTTTTGGTGAGCTTCTCAAGGTCTATCTGTAGGATGGGGCTTTGTTATCTATTAGTTTCTGAAAGATATTGATCTTCTGCAGTGTAATTCTAACGACAAGATCATATAGCACTACATGGTACAGCATTAAATAAGAGCTAACTTTTTCCAGCCTGAATTGCACAGTTTCTACCAGTTTCAAATAACCTGCATGGATCCATAAATCCAGCTCCTTTAACAGTAATACATCTAAAGTTGCCGGTGGAGGTGACCGTGGTCCTGAAACTCCACAGCAACAAACCAAGGCTAATTGACTCAGCCGTTTGTTTGAGACTTTTGTCAGAGTATGATTGGTTGAAGTCATGCTGTGCGAATGCGCGTGCTCGTTCACATGCTTATGGAGGATCTTTTGGTTCCACTGTTGAATTTTAGCTGTTTCAAAGGCTCCATCTGGAGGCAAAAACATGTTTGGTTATATTTGGCAATTGCAATGGCATCTATCTGCCTATCCACCTTCACAAGACAATGTTTGCTTTTTTCAAAACTAAATTGTTAATCTGTTTATCATATTTTCTGGGAATGTCTATCAATACCCCCCCCTTTTGGATAAGGTTCTTCCTTCCAGAGTTGTTTGTTTCTTCTTGTTATTATTGTTGATGTTGTTGAGGTGACTACTCTTATCAGCACAAATGCAAAATGAGAATAGGGAAACTAAGTCTGAGGAGCTACCATGACTGCCAGATTAAATCTTCCCCTTCCCCCTGTTTAGGAGGCAACTGGACTACTATCTTGTATTTCATTGATATAGTACAGGCTTCTGTCGGTATGCTTTCCAAATCTGTTTTGATTTATTTGACAGTTCCAAAAATACATGTTAAGACTAGTGTTTCATGAGTATTGGATGCTTTTAATAGGTTCTTCCTATGGGGCCTTTGATTTCAGGGTTCCAGTAAATTTCTTAACAAGCACAGCCATAGGCTTCTCACTTGGAGGATACCAATGTGTTTGTTAAGTATCACCTTATGTATTTTTTTTTTTTTGCTGAGGCCATTGGGGTTAAGTGACTTGCCCAGGGACATCCAACTGGGAAGTATTGTGTCTGAGATCAGATTTGAACTGAGGTCCTCCTGACTGCAGGGCTGGTACTCTATCTATTGCACCAACTAGCTGTCCCTCACCTTATGTCTTTAGGTTCTATTTGACTTTCAGATTCAAGCTCATAAACTTCTGTCCTCTATCTGTCCTTAGCATACATTTAGAAATTTTCCCCTCCCAAGTTGAGATATCATTTCAATCTCATTGCAGAAATAGGCCACAAGATGGAGAAGCTGTTAGGTGTGGTTTTGGAAGAACCACATAAATTGACATAATTGTTTTGCATTATTGTAGCAGAGGCAATCAGAGAATAGCTGGTCTATATTAGAAATACTAATAATTTTACCATAACCACTGATCCCTTCCTAGGTTAAACATCTAGTTAGAGCTACTATGTAGTAGTCTGACTTTACCAGTTTGGGATTACCTCTCCTCTCTCTTCCTTCCTGTGCATATATAAAGGAGCAGGAGGAATAAGAAGCCAGCAGCTTAAGTGACAGAACCTCTCTCAAGTGACTTAGATCTCTTTTCTCCATGTCTTTGAACTTTTCTGTGTTTGGGATGCTCTGACTCCTCATTTCCCTGGCTTCTATCCAGATTCACTTTACATCCCACCTTCTGCAGGAGGCTTTTGCCTCCCCCTCCCTCTACTCATAATGCCTTCCCTTTTGAAATAACCTCCCTACTACTCTGTAAATAGCCAATTGTTTACATATTGTTTCCCCACCTTAGGGGATGTCAGGGACTATTTGTTTCCTTTCTTTCTATATCCAGTGCTTAGTATAATGCCCAGCACAAAGTAAGCACTTAATAAATATTTGTCCAATGACTGATGGAACACAGCATCCAGAGGAACAGAATATTATTTGTTTTCCACTGTTATCTTTTGCTTTTCCATCACCTTCATTTCCTTTCTCCCCCGTACCTAGAGAACCATCCCTTATAACAAAAAATAAAAATGAAAGAGAAAAAAAAGCAGTTCAGCAAAACCACCCAATAATATTTGTGTGATAGTACATGCAACGTTCTGCACCAATTGTCCCCCACCTCTGCAAAGAAAAATGGAGGGCTATTTTTTTAACCTTTCTCTAAGGTCAAAGTTGGTTGTTCTAATTGCACACTGTTGTCTGTTGCTTGTTATTATTGTTAATGTTGTTGAGGTGACTCCTATCAGCACAAATGCAAAATAAAAATTGGGAAATTGAGTCTGAGGAGCTACCATGACTGCCAGATAAATCCCGCCCTCCCTCTCCCTTTAGGAGGCAGCTGGACTGCTCTCTTCTCTCCATTTGACAGGAAAATTGGCATTTATTTTCAAGGGTTTGAGGAATAGGCTCTTCTGAGTAGTTGAATTTTTATGAGCCAGCATAAATCCTTTTTTTGTTGTTTTACCCTTTGTAATGGAAAACCTTTCAAAAAAAATCTGAGTCTGTGTTCTTGTCACAGCAGGGGCAGTCTAGTGACTGAGGATCCTGCAGGACCCGGCCCATACCTATGGCTTTGGACAAGTTATTTTACTTCCCTGGGCTTTCACTTCTTTATCTGTAAAATAGAAACAAAACCCTCCCTACCTAGTTCTCTCACAAGGATGCTTGTGACGATCAAAAGAGATCATTCATGTGGGGTTCTTGCTTTGCTTTCTGAAACTGTTACCATGGAGACTTAGGATGTAGGAAGTGACGATCTGAACTGACTAGATATCTTTTCCCAGAGTTCCCAAATGCCTCTGACGTGGAATTCAAGCGACTTCCACACAGGGAATTTCAAACTGGATCAGAACTTTTTCTGCTCAAATGCACTGTGCCTTCAAACTCCCCTCTTTCTGCCAAGGGTCACCCCTCTGCAACCTCAGAATGATCTGCACCCCATATTGAATCAATTGGCAAATCTTGATGTTGTTACCCCTACAGCATCTCTCACTTGTGATGCTTTCTGTCTCTGCTTACCCAGCCACCTCCCTAATTCAGGCCTGGGCAGCATCCTAACTGGGTTCCCTGTCTTCAGTCTCTCCCTGCTCCAATCTGTCCTTCACATGGCAGCCAAAGGGACTTTTCTAAAGCATAGCTCTGACCATATTATTACTACCTTACTCAATAAACTCAAGTGGCTCTCTAATGTCTTGAGCATCAAACACAAACTCCTCTATTTTGCCTTTGAAAGCTCTTTATAAGCTGAGCCATTCCTACCTTTCCAGCTTTATTATAACATTATTTTTCTCCCTTCACTCTAAGGTGCAAAGTGATCTTCTGTTCTTGACACATGATATATATCCTGCCTCTGCACCTTTGTACATCAGTGCATGATCACTTACTTTCCCTCCTCATTTTAGTCTCCTCGAAGCTCTATCTTCCCTTAAGATATTTTTCAAATGCATTTTTTCTTCCTTCCTTCCTTCCTTTTTTTCTGAATATATCCAAACTGGTGACTTACTATTATTATTGTTTTAGATATTTGTTGTAATCAATATGAAATTTATTGGTCACCACCTTTATATGGAGGATAAATAGGAGATAATCATGGATGGATGGATGGGTGGATGAATGGATGGATAGATAGATGGATGATGATACTTTTCAAGCCTATATGGCCCTTAAACTTTATAATGGTCTATGCTTGGAATAGTCTTTGGGAGATGATGGCAACAGGCTTCATACACTAAACCTCAAAGTTCCAAGGAATCCTGGAGCCAGGGCAATTGCTCACTCAGGGGAGGAGGGCAAAAAAAAAGTCTTCCATAATGCCTTTATGTGCTGAAGTTCATTGACAGCCTCCAAAGAGAGGCATTATCTCAACCATGTTTTGACACAGTAAATGAAGGGGAGTTGGTGACCACTGGGAAGATCCTGCCATAATAAATCCTACTATAACCCTATATGTTACGTAAAGTCTCCTGGGCCTAGCCAATAATTCACTTAGTGCTGACAGGACAGCTACAGCTGAATGATAGGTACCTTGCTGGTCTAGAAAACCTTGCTGGGTTCTGGAGAGTTGGTCAATCTAAAAAATTGGAACATCTCTGACTTTCATTGTTTATTGAAGGGAGCCCTGCAGCTGCCTCCTTTTGTAACTCATTCTCTATTCCTTCTCCCCCCTCCCCACTGAGGATCTTAGTGGGTCTACAGTTTTATCTAGCTCAGAGAAAGTGTGCTACATTACAAAAGTGGGCTGAATTTGGAGCCAAAAAACCTACATTTAAATCCTACCTATAGAGACTTATTACTCATGTGACCTTGATCTTCTTGTGATACTTCCCTTCTCCAGGTCTGTTTCTTTCTCTGTAAAATATGGGGTTTGGATTAACTGGCTTCCAGGAGGCTAAAATTACTTGAGCTAGTGCAACACGTCTCTAGTCTCTTGAAGATGATTTTAATAGGGGAGGGAACTGGCCAGTAAAAGGGGCATAGTGATAGGGTACAGCTTCTGGGGGACATGTGGCAGCAACCATAAGGCTACCTGGCCTTAACCCTAAGGCCATCTGGCCTCAGGAGTGCTTTAGATCCACAAACAAAGCTGACAGTCAGATCACAAAGTGTTGGCCAGGAATATTCAGAGCTAATAATGAGGTGCAAATCAAACCCCTTCAACTCCACTTCTAAGACCACTCTTCAATTCTTCCTGTAAGCCATAAAATTAGCATATCAGTGACAAGAAGCAGCTGATCTCTCTCGCTTTTTTCCTATAAATTTATCTTCCTGCTCCTAGTTCTTTGCTAACTTCTTTGGAAACTTAGCAACATAATAAATCTTTGCCCCTTAATCTGGAGACAAACTGAGTTTGCTTATTCTTCCACCATAGCTGTGACACAGATCTGGGGACTCTAACCTTGTTGGGGTGTCTTACACCTCAACACCCCCATGAGGTTGATAATTAAAATATGAAAAGGAACAATCGGTTAGCTTGCCGAGTCTCCCTCCAGGGAGCTATCTTCTAGCAAGCTTGGACATGTTTTGGGCTCCTCCTCTTGGCAGTAACCATTTTCTTCTGGGAGAATTGGGAGAGCTCCAAACCCCTTCTTGCTCCTTACCCAGACTTCTCAATGATCAACTTCTTGAGTACATGAGATAGCAGTCAAAGCTGGAAAAGTCCATCTCAGGATCTCAGGATGTGTGTATTCCAAGGAGGAAGGAGAAGAAGAATCAACTCCAGCTTTGAGATCAGGTCTCAGGTTCACCTGGACCAGTATACGTACTGGTTGTCAGGGGTGGGCAGTTGCCACTGCTGCCAGAGGAGGAGGTGAAAAAGAGAGGGAGGAGAAAGGAAGGGAAGGGATAAGAAAGGGAAGCAAAAGACAGAAGGAAAGGGAAGGCGATAAGGAAGGAAGGAGAGAGTGAGAGGTGGGGAAGGAGTTGGAAAGGAGAGAGAATGGGAGGGGTTATGGAAGGGGAGGGAAAGAGGGAAGGAAAGGGGAAACAAAAAGGAAGAAGAGAGAGGAGAGGGGTTTGGGAAGGAGAGAGAGAAAGGAAGGGGGCTGGGAAGGGGAGAGAGAAGGGGAGGGGGTTGGGAAGGAGAGAGAGAAGGGAAGGGGGTTGGGAAGTAGAGAGAGAAGGGGAGGGGGTTGGTAAGGAGAGAGAGAGAGAAGGAGAGGGGGTTGGGAAGGGGAGAGAGAAGGGAGGGGGTGAGGAAGGGGAAGGAAGGAAAGGGGAGGCTGCAAGGAATAAGAGAGGGAGAGAGGAGAGGGGGTTGGGAAGGAGAGAGAAAAGGGAAAGGGCAGTGAATGGGGGAAAAAAAATCTCCCTCCAGTCACAGGAAATCTAAAGGGAAGGTTTTGGGCTCTTAAGCCACACAAACAAAAGCTAATGAAAGCAAAATTGTGTCCCTTAAAGCCGGCTGAGTGGGTACCTCTTATTCAGTTCCTAATCCTTTTTGAGGTAGTGCCTCTTTATGGCAGTGGGGGAAGCACAAAGAGATCACCCCAAAGCCCTTGGATTGTTCTATAGTAAGAGGCCTGAACACCTGCTCAGTATGCCAGGGAATATGCACCAGGCCGGTAGTGGGGGACAGCCTGCAGCTCCCCAGATCCACGCTATTGCTGTGGGGTTTGGAACCTGGAGGATCCTCAGAGATCATATTCATTTTGCTCAGGAGGAAACTGAGGCCCAGAGAGGGGAAATAATTTGCCAAAGGTCACAGTCTCCTAGTGGACCTGGGAGGGACCTCAAAGGCCATCCAGTGCAACCCTCTCATTGTTCAAAAGAGGAAACTGTGGCCCAAGAAAGTTAAGGGACTTTCTCAGGATAATATAAATATTCCTCTCTCTCTCTTAGTTTTCCCATCTTCCAAAAGAAGACGGAAAAAAAAATTTCACTTGTAAATTAAGGATAATAACCGACTTCTAGGATTGTTGTGAGGATCAAATCAGATAACATTTATGAAGCCCTTAACACTGCACATGGCACAAAGTGGGCAGGGTATAAATGCTAGCTATTATTAATAAATGTAAAGTGCTTAGCACTGTGACTACCACACAGCAGATACTGTGTAAAAGCTAGCTATTATTAATATATGTAAAGAACTTAGCATGGTGACTGGCACATATTAAGTGTTATAAATGCTAGCTATTATTAATTTCTGTAAAGTGCTTGGCACAGTGAGTGGCACATGATAAGTGTTATAAATGCTAGATATTATTGTTAATATCTCTAAGATGCTTAGCACAATGATTGGCACATAGTAGGTGCTATAAATGCTATTATTATTAATTAATTATTAATATTATTAATATCTATAAAATATTTTAACACAATGACTAACCCATAGTAGGCAGTATGTAAATGCTAGGTATTATTAATCTATATAAATTGTTTAGCACAGTGACTGACATAGTAGGGAACATGTAAATAGCAATTATTATTAATATAAGTAAAGAGCTTAGCCCTACCCTTGGCACATCATGGGCACTATGAAAATGGTACCTGTTATTATTATATCTTTAAAGTACTTAGCACGGTGACTGGCACTTAGTAGGTGCTATAAATGCTAGATATTATTTTTATCTGTAAAATCCTTAACATAATGATGGGCAGATAGTAGGCAGTATGTAAATAGTAGCTAGTATTATTAATATAGATACAGAGGTTAGCACTACATTTGGCACATCATAGGCACGATGTAAATGGAAGATATTATTATATCTGTAAAGTGCTTAGCAAGGTGACTGGCAAATAGTAGGTGCTATAAATGCAAGCTATTGTTATTAATATCTGTAAAAGGTTTAGCCCAGTGACTGGCATATAGTAGGTGATCTATATGCTGTCTATTATTATTAATATCTGGAAAGTCCTTAGCACAATGAGGGGAACATAGTAGGTGCTATAAATGAGAGTTATTATTAATATATGTAAAGTGCCAAATATGGTGACTGGCACATAGTAGGTGCTATAAATGCCAGGTATTGCTATTAATATGTGTAATGTGATTAGAATGGTGACGGGCACACAGTAGGTGGTCTATATGCTACCTATTATTAATATCCATAAAGTGCTTAGCACAGTGATTGGCACACAGTATGTGCTATAAATCAAGCTATTACTATTAATATCTGTAAAAGGATTAACATAATAACTGGAAAATAGTAGGTGCTAAAAATGCTTGCTATTATTAATATCTGTAAAGTTCTTAGCACAGTGACTGGCATATAGTAGGTGGTCAATATGCTAGCTATTATTATTGATACCTGTAAACTACTTAGCATAATAACAGCCACATAGTAGGTAGTATAAATGCTATTATTAATATATGTAAAGTGCTTAGCAGGTGACTGGCACATGGTAGGCACTATAAATGCCAGCTATTGTTATTAATATCTCTAAAGTGCTTAGCATAGTGACTAGCACATAGTAGGTGGCCTATATGCTAGTTATTATTATTAATATCTAATATCATTAGCACAGTGACGGGCACATAGTAGATATTATAAATGGTAGCTATTATTATTAATATCTGTAAAGTTCTTAGCACAATTACTAGTACATAGTAGGTGCTATAAATGCTAATTATGATTATTAATAAAAGTTCATGGCTAAGGACAATTACTGCAACAGAGTAGGTGCTATAGATGCTGGCTACTATTAATAAATGTAAAGAACTTAGCACAGTGAGTGGCACATAGTAAGCACTAGTTATTAATATGAATACACTTAAAGAGTATACACTGCACTTGGCACATAGTGTACAGTATATAAATGGTAGCTATTATTAATAATAAATGAAAAGTGCTTAGCACAATGACTGCCACATAGTAAGTACTATAAATTCTATCTTTTATTAATAATATCTGTAAAGTCCTTTGTGCAATGACTGGTACATAGTAGATGCTATGAATGCTAGCAATTATTAATATACAAAATGTATTTAACATGGTAACTGGCAGATAGTATGTGCTATAAATGCTCACTATTATTATTAATACCTGTAAACCTCTTAGCACTGCACTTGGCGCATTGTGAGCCATATGTTAATGGTAACTATAATTATTCTTACCTATAAATTGCATAGCAGAATGGCTGGCACACATCAGAAGGTATAAAGGCAAGTTATGATTTTTAATATCTGTAAAGTCTTTGTAGAGTGACTGGCACAATGTAGGTATTAAAATGCTAAGTATAATTATTAATAACTTACAGTATTTAGCAGAAAACTGGCACATAGTAGGAGCTATAAATGCTAGTTATTATTAATATATGTAGAGTGCTTACCTGGTAACTGGTACATAGTAGGTGGTATAAAGGCCTGCTAATATTAAAATCTAGAAATTCCTTTGCACAATGACTGGCAGAAAGGAGGTGCTATAAATGTTAGCTATTATTATTAATATTTGTAAAGTGCTTAGCAAAGTAACTGGCACATAGTAGGTGTTATAAAGGCTAGCTATTATTATTACTAAATGTAAAGTGCTTAACACAGTGACTGGCACAGAACAGGAAGTATGGAATTGCTAGCTGTTATTAATAATTGTAACATGCTTAACACAGTGACTTGCAAACAGTAGGTGGTATAAATGCAAACTCTTTTTATGAATCTCTGTAAATTCCTTTCTACAATGACTAGCACATAGTAGGTGCCATAAACCTCAGTAATGATCAATACATGTAAAGTGTCTTGCTGAGTGGCACACAGCAGGTGGTATAAATGCAAACTTGTTTTATGAATTTCTCTGAATTCCTATCTACAATGACTGGAACATAGTAGGTAACATAAATGCTAATTATTATTATTAATACATATAAAGCCCTTAGCACAGTGACTTTCACAGTAGGCAATATGTAAATGGTAGCAATTATTTTCTATAGAAAGTGCTTAGAATGGTGACAGGTACCTATTTGGCAGTATGTAAATACTAGCTATTACTAATATATAGAGAGTGTTTCACATGATAACTGGCACATAGTAGGTCATAATAAATGATAGCTGAGATTATTAATTTCTGTATGAAGCTTCAAACAGTGACTAGAACATAATAGGGCCTATAAATGCTAGTTTGTTTTATTAATATCTGGAAAGTTTGTTGCAAAATAACTGGCACATATTAGGTGGCACAAATGGAAAATATTACAATGAACAAATTTACATTGCCTACCACAATTATTACCACACAGTAGGTGCCATAAATGCCAGTGATGAAAAGCTAATGTAAAATGACTTGCCCAGTAACTGGCACATAGCAGGTGGTATAAATGCAAATTATTTTTGTGAATATTTCTGAATTCCTTTCTAATATGACTGGTACATAGTAAGTCCCTTAAATGCTAATTTTTATTATTAATAAATATACAGCACTTGGAACAGTGACTTTCACTCAGTAGTTTGTAAGAAAATGGTATCTATAAGTTTTCTATGGAACCTGCTTAGAACAGCAACTGGCAGATATTTGGCAGTATGTAAATACTAGCAATTAGCAATATTTAGAGAGTTTTTGAAATGATGACTGGCACATAGTAGGTGCTAAAATGATAGGTAAAATATGAATTTCTGTATAATGCTTAGAACAGGGACTGAAACAATATAGGGGCTATAAATGGTAGCTTTTTTATTAATATCTGGTAAGTTTGTTGCAAAATGACTGGCACTTAGGAGGTCTTTTAAATGCAAGCTGTTAGTATTAACAAATGCACATTGACTACCACAATTATTGCCACACAGTATGGACCATAAATCCCAGTGATGAACAGCAAATGTAAAATGACTTGCCCAGTGACTGGCACACAGCAGGAGATATAAATGCAAATTCTTTTAATGAATTTTTCTGAATTATTTTTTTTTCAATGCCTGGTACATAGTAGGTCCCTTAAATGCTAAAATGTTATTTTAAAGAAATATACAGGCCTTAGCACAGGGACTTTAAAACAGTAGGCAGTAAGATAATGTTACCTATTTTTTCCTATGGAACCTGCTGAGAATAGTCACGGGCACATATTTGGCAGTATGGAAATAGTAGCTATTGACAAAATGTAGAGAGTTTTTTGCCGACTGGCACATAGTAGGCTATAAAAAATGAGAGTTAAATAGGAATTTCTGGATAATGCTTGGAATAGGAACTGGAACAAAATAAGGGGCTACAATTGGAAGCTTTTATTATTAATAACTGGTATGTTTGTGGCAAAATGAGTGGTAAATACTAGCTGGTACAAATGAAAAGTAGTATAATTAACAAATGCACATTGCCTAGCACTATTATTGCCACATAGTAGGTGACATAAATGACAGTGATGCATAGTAAATGTGCAATGACTTGCCTAATAACTGGCACACAGTAGGTGGTATAAATGCAAACTCTCTATGAATTTCTCTGAATTGCTTTTACAATGATTGGTACATAGTAGGTCTCATAAATGCTGGTTATTATTAATAAATATAAAGGCCTCAGCACAGTGAGGTCCCCACAGAGGTCGGCATGTAAAGGTTAAGTATAATTTATCTAT
>JAJPUD010014556.1:1843-11904 GCA_023553655.1 Myrmecobius fasciatus | reverse complement strand
TACTAGTTATTAAAAATAGGTAGAGAGATTTCACATGATGACTGGCACATAGTAGGCTATATAAAATGAGAGTTACAATATTAATTTCAATATAATTGTTAGAACAGGGACAGAAACAAAATAGGGGCTATAAATGATAGCTTTTATGAGTAATATCTGGTAAGTTTGTGGCAAAATGACTGGCCCATAGTAAAAAGTACATAGTATTTTATATAATTTATATTTATTTATGTAAAATGATATTTATATAAAATGATAGCTAAAATATGAATTTCTCCATAATACTTAAAAGAAGTTTTAGAATAAAATAAAGGCTATAAATGGTAGTTTTTATTATTAGTAACTGGTATGCTTGTTGCAAAATGACTGGCACCTAGGAGGTCTTTTAAGTGCAGCCTAGTAGTATTAACAAATGCACATTGCCTAGCACAATTATTGCCACATAGTAGGTGACCTAAATGCCAATGATGAACAGCAAATGTAATATTACTTTCCCAGTGACTGGCACACAGCAGGAGGTATAAATGCAAACTCTTTTTATGAATTTATCTGAATTCTTTTTACAATGACTGGAACAGAGTAGGTTCCACAAATGCTGGTTATTATTAATATATATAAAGGCCTCAGCACAGTGAGGTTCCCATAGAGCCCAGTATGTGAATGTTAAGTAAAATTTATCTATGGAAACTGCTTATAATATTGACTGGCACATATTTGGCTGTATGTTAATGTTACCCATTGACAATATTGTGTTATGAAATGATAGCTAAAATATGAATTTCTGTATTCTGCTTGGAACTGTGACTGGAACAAAACAGGCTTTACAAATGGTACCTTTGATTACTAATATCTGGTATGCTTGTTGCAAAATGACTAACACCTAGTGGGTCTTTTAAGTGCATCCTAGTAGTATTAACAAATGCACATTGCCTAGCACAATTATTGCCACATAATAGGTGACATAAATCCCAGTGATAAACAGGAAATGTAAAATGACTTGCCCAGTGACTGGCACCCAGCAGGTGGTATGAATGCAAACTCTTTAGATGAATTTTTCTGAATTCTTTTTACAATGAATGGTACATAGTATGTCCCATAATGCTACATATAATAAATAAATATACAGGCCTCAGCACAGTGACTTTCACACAGTAGACATTAAGCAAATGTTTCCTATTATTTTTCTATGGAACCTGCTTAGAACAGGAAGTGGCACATATTTGGTTGTATGTAAATACTAGCTATTTACAATATTTAGAGAGAAGTGGACATGATGACTGGCACATAGTAGGTTGTATAAAATGATAGCTAAAACATAAATTTCTGTATACTGCTTGGAACAGGGCCTGGAACAACACAGGGGTTATAAATAGTAGCTTTTATTACTAATATCTGCTATGGTTATTGCAAAACGACTGGCACCTTATAGGTCTCTTAAGTGCAACCTACTAGGAATAAAAGCTAGGTATTAATGAATACACATTGCCTAGCAAAATTATTGCCACATAGTAGGTGATCTAAATCCCAGTGATGAACAGCAAATGTAAAATGACTTGCCCAGTGACTGCCACAGGGCAGTTGGTATAAATGCAAACTCTTTTGATGAATATTTCTGAATTCTTTTTTCAATGCTTGGTACATAGTAGGTTCTTTAAATGCTAGTTATTTTAACGAAATATATAGGAATTTGCACAGTGACTTTCACACAGTAGGCAATAAGGTAATGTTACTTTTTTCCCTACGGCACCTGCTTAGAAGAGCAAGTGGCATATATTTGGCAGTATGTAAATACTAGGTATTGACAATATTAGAGAGATTTGGACATGAAGACTGACACATAGTAGGTACCAGGAAATGACAGCTAAAAATGAACTTCTGTATTCTGCTTTGAATAGAAACTGGAACCAAACAGGTGCATAAATGGTAGCTTTTTTTGACTAATATGTGGTATGTTTGTTGCAAAATGAGTGGCATCTAGTAGGACTTTGAAGTACAACTTAGTAGTATTAAGAAATGCATATTGACTAGCACAGTTATTGCCACATAGTAGTTGATATAAATCCCAGTGATGAAAAGCAAATGTAAAATGACTTGCCCAGTGACTGGCACACAGCAGGTGCTATAAATGCAAACTCTTTTTATGAATATTTCTAAATACTTTTTTCAATGGCTGGTACAGAGTAGGTTCCTTATGTTAGTTATTTTAATGAAATATACAGGCCTTTGCACAGTGACTTTCACATAGTAGGCACTAAGATAATGATACTATTTTTTTTTTTTTACTATGGAACCGGCTTAGAAGAGCTAGCTGCATATATTTGGCAGTGTGTAAATATTAGCTGTTGACAATATTAGAGAGATTTGGACATGATTAGTGGCACATAGCAGGTACTATAAAAAGATAGCTATAATATTAATTTCTGTATAAATCTTGGAACAGGGACTAGAACAAAACTGGGACTATAAATCGTAGGTTTATTAGTAATATATGGTATGTTTCCTGCACAATGATGGGTACCTAGTAGGTCTTTTAAGTGCAACCTAGCAGTATTTTTTTTTCTGTGAGAACCTGCTAAATTTTTTTAAAATTTATTTATTTATTATTTTTTAAAAATTTTATTAATACTTTTTATTTGCAAAACATATGTATGGGTAATTCCTAAACATTAACCCTTACAAAGCTTTCTGTTGCAAATTTTTCCCCCCTACTCCCCACCCCTCCCCTAGATAGCAGGATATCCGCTACATGATAATTATGTTAGAATACTTAAGAAATCGAATATATGTATAGTTATTGCCACACATCTTTTTTTTGTGCAGGAGAAATCGTATCTACAAGAAATAATAATCCGATAAAGGAAATACAATGCAAGCAAACCTCAATAGAGAACATGAAAATGTTATGTGGTGGTCCACATTTCACATCTCTCTCTCTGGGTGTATATGGCTTTCTTCACTGAACAATTGGAACTGGTTTGAAGCATTTCATTGTTGAAGAGAGTCATGTCCCTTAGAAATGATCCTCATATAGTGTTGTTGTTGCCGTGTATAATGATCTCCTGGTTCTGCTGATTTCACTCAGCATCAGTTCATGCAAGTCTCTCCAGGCCTCTCTGAAATCGTCCTGCTGGTTGTTTCTTACAGAGCAATAATATTCCATAACATTCATATACCATAATTTATTCAGCTACTCTCCAATTGATGGACATCCATTCAGTTTCCAGTTTCTAGCCACTACAAAAAGAGCTGCCACAAACATTCTTGCACATGTGGGGCCCTTTCCTTCTTTTATGATTTCTTTGGGATATAAGCCCAATAGAAACACTGCTGGGTCAAAGTCTCTCCAGAATGGCAACCTAGTAGTATTAACAAATGCACATTTCCTAGCACAGTTATTGCTTCATAGTAGGTGATATAAATCCCAATGATGAATAGCAAATTTAAAATGACTTGCCCAGTGACTGGCACATAGCAGGAGGTATAAATGAAAATTCTATTAATGAAATTTTCTTAATTCTTTCTTCAATGCCTGGTACATATGTCCCTTAATGCTAGTTATTTTAAAGAAACATGCATGCCTTCACACAGTGACTTTCACACAGTAGGCGGCAAGATAATGCTACTTAAATTTTTCATATTCCATCCGCTTGGAAGAGCAACTGGCACATATTTGGCTCTATGTAAATACTAGTAACTGACAATATTTATAGAGATTTGGACATGATTACTGGCACATATTAGGTCCTATAAAATGATAGCTAAATTATGAATTTGCGTATACTCTTTGGAAAAAGGAGTGGAACAAAAGAGGGGTTTTAAATGGCAGCTTTTATAAATAATATCTGGTATGTTTGTTGCAAAATGACTGGCACCTAGCAGGTCTTTTAAGTGCCAACTAGTAGTATTAACAAATGCACATTGCTTAGCACAATTATTGCCACATAGTAGGTGATATAAATCCCAGTAATGAATAGCAAATGCAAAATGACTTGCCCAGTGACTGGCACACAGCAGGTGCTATAAATGCAAACTGCTTTTATGAATATTTCTGAATACTTTTTTAAATGCATGGTACATAATAGGTCCCTTAAGTGCTATTTATTTTAAAGAAACATACAGGCCTCAGCACAGTGACTTTCACACAATAGGCAGTAAGATAATGTTACTTGATTTTTTCCTATGGAACCTACTTAGAACACCAACTGGCATATACTTGGCTCTATGTAAATACTAGCTATTGACAATATTATAGAGATTTGGACATGATGACTGGCATATAGTAGGTCCTATAAAATGATAGCTACAATATTAATTTATGTCTAAAGTTTGGAACAAGGACTGAAACAAAATAGATGTTATAAATCATAGATTCTATTACTAATATCTGGAATTTTTCTTGCAAAATTATGGTCACCTAATAGGTCTTTTAAATGCAACCTAGTAGTATTAACAAATGCACTTTGCCTAGCACAATTATTGCCACAAAGTAGGTGATATAAATTCCAGAGATGAACAGCAAATGTAAAAATGCTTGCCCAGTGACTGGCACACAGTAGGTGGTATAAATACAAATTCTTTTTATGAATTTTTCTGAATTCTTTTTTCAATGCCTGGTACATAGTAGGTCCCTTAAATGCTAGTTATTTTAAAGAAATATACAGACCTTAGCACAGTGACTTTCACACAGTAGGCAGTAAGATGTTACTTAATTTTTTCCCCTGGAACCTGCTTAGAACAGCCACTGGCACATATTTGGCCGTGTGTAAAGACTAGCTATTGACAATATTAGAGAGATTTGTATATAATTACTGTCCCATAGTAGGTACTATAAAATGATAGCTAAATTATGAATTTTTGTATTCTGCTTGGAATAGGGACTGGAACCAAACAGGGGTTATAAATGGTAGCTTTTATTACTAATATCTGATATGTTTGTTGCAATATAACTGGCACCTAGTAGGTCTTTAAGTGCATCCTAGTAGTATTAAGAAATGCACACTACCTAGCACAATTATTGCCACATAGTAGGTGATACAAATTTCAGGGATGAAGAGCAAATGTAAAATGACTTGCCCACTGACTGGCACACAGAAGGAGGTATAAAGGCAAACTAATTTTATAATTTTTTCTGAATTCTTTTTACAATGCCTGGTACATAGTAGGTCCCCTAATGCTACATATTATAAATAAATATACAGGCCTCTGCACAGTGATTTTCACACAGTGGGCAGTAAGAGAATGTTACCTTTCAGTTTTCTGTGGAACCGCTTTAGAACAGCAAGTGGCACATCTTTGGCTGTATGTCAATTGTAGCTATTGACAATATTTCCAGACATTTGGACATGATGACTGGCACATTGTAGGTGCCATGAAATGATGGCTAAAATATAAAGTCCTGTATTCTGCTTGGGACAGTGACTAGAACCAAACAGGTGTTATAAATGGTAGGTTTTATTACTAACATTTGGTATGTTTGTTGCAAAATGACTGGCACAAAGTAGGTTTTTTAAGTGCAACATAGTAGTATTAACACATGCACATTTCCTAGCACACTTATTGACACCTAGTAGGCAATATAAATCCCAGTAATGAAAAGCAAATGTAAAATGACTTGCCCAGTAATTGGCACACAACAGGTGGTATAAATGCAAACTCTTTTGATGAATATTTCTGAATTCTTTTTCAATGCCTGGTCCACAGTAGGTCCCTTAAATGCTAATTATTTTAAAGAAATATACAGGCTTTAATAAAGTGACTTTCACACAGTAGGTAGCAAGATAAGGTTACTTAATTTTTTCCTAAGGAAGCTACTTAGAACAGTAACTGGTATATATTTGGATGTATCTAAAAACTAGCTATTGATGGTATTTCTAGAGATTTGGACTTGATGACTGGCACATAGTAGGTGTTATAAAATGATAATTAAAGATGAACTTCTTTATAAAGCTTGCAACACGGACTGGAACAAAACAGGGTTATAAATGGTATCTTTTATTACGAATATCTGGCATGTTTGTTGCAAAATGACTGGCAATTCATAGGTCTTTTAAGTGCAACATAGTAATATTAAGAAATACACGTTGCCTAGCACAAGTATTGCCACATAGTAGTTGATATAAATCCTAGTGATGAATAGCAAATATAAAATGACTTGCCCAGCGACTGGCACATAGCAGGTGGCATAAATGCAAACTCTTTTTATGAATTTTTCTGAATTCTTTTTTCAATGCCTGGTACATAGTAGGTCCCTTAAATTCCAGTTATTTTAAAGAAATATACAGACCTTAGCACAGTGACTTTCACACAGTAGGCAGTAAGATAATGTTATTTAATTTTTTCCTCTGTAACCTGCTTAGAAGAGCAACTGGCACATACTTGGCTCTTTGTAAATACTAGTTATCGACAATATTAGAGAGACTTGGACGTGATGACTAGCACATAGTAGGTCCTATAAAATGATAGCTAAAATATAAATTTCTGTATAAAGTTTGGAACAGGGACTGGAACAAAATAAGGGTTATAAATGGTAGCTTCTATTACAAATATATGGTATGTTTCTTGCAGAATGATGGGCACCTAATAGGTCTTTTAAGTTCAGTGTAGTAGAATTAACAAATTTACATTGTCTAACACAATTATTGCCACATAGTAGGTGATATAAATTTTAGGGATTAACAGCAAATTTAACATGACTTGCCCTGTGACAGGCACACAGCAGGTGGTATAAATGCAAACTCTATGAATTTTTTCTGAATTCTTTTGTCAGTGCCTGGTACATAGTATGTCCCTTCTTTGTTAGAAGAAATATAAAGCCTTTGTGCAGTAACTTTCACAAAGTAGGCAATAAGATAATGTTACTTATTTTTTTACTTCTTTGTTTAAAGAAATACAAAGCCTTTGTGCAGTGACTTTCACACCGTAGGCAATAAGATAAGGTTACTTTTTTTTTTCCTACTTAACCTGTTTAAAACAGCAAATGGCACATATTTGGTATTATTTAAATACTAGCTATTCACAATATTAGAGAGATTTGAACATGATGACTTGCACATAGTAGGTGGTATAAAATGATAGATCAAATATGAATTTCTGTAGAAAGCTTGGAACAGGGCCTGTAACAAAACTGGGGTTATAAATGATAGCTTATATTACTAATATATAGTATGTTTGCTGCACAATGATGGGCACCTAGTAGGTCTTTTACATGCAAATTAATAGTATTAATAAATGCACATTGCCTAGCACAATAATTGCCGCATAGTATTTGATCTAAATCCCAGTGACGAACAGCAAATGCAAAAATGATTTGCCCAGTGACTCGCACACAGCAGGAGGTATAAATGTAAACTTTTTTTATGAACATTTCTGAATTCTTTTTTCAATGCCTGGTACATAGTAGGTCCCTTGAATGCTAGTTACGTTAAAGAAATATACGGGCCTTAGCACATTGACTTTCACAAAGTAGGCAGTAATATAATAATACTTATTTTTTCTTATGCAACGTGCTTATAACAGCAAGTGACATATTTGGCAGTATGTAAATACTAGCTATTGACAATATTAGAGAGACTAGGAAATGATGACTGGCACATAGTAGGTGCCATAAAATGATAGCTAAAATATGAGTTTTGTATAAAGCTTGGAAGAGGGATTGGAAAAAAACAGGGATTATAAATGGTAGCTTATTAGTAATATCTGGTATGTTTGTTGCAAAATGGCTGGCACTTAGTAGTTCTTTTTAGTGCAACCTAGTAGTGTTAACAAATGCACAATGGCTAGCACAATTATTGCCACATAGTAGGTGATATAAATCCCAGTAATGAACAGCAAATGTAAAATGACTTGCTCAGTGACTGGCACACAGCAGAAGGTATAAATGTAAACACTTTTTGTGAATTTTTCTGAATTCTTTTTTCAATGCCTCATACATAGTAGGTCCCTTAAATGGTAGTTATTTTAAAGAAATATACAGACCTTAGTACAGTGAGTTTCACACAGTAGGCAGTAAGATAATGTTACTTAATTATTTCCTCTGGAACCTGCTTAGAATAGCCACTGGCACATATTTGGCTATATGTAAATACTAGGTATTGACAATATTTCCAGAGATTTGGACATGATGACTGGTACATAGTAGGTGCTATGAAGTGATACCTAAACTATGAATTTGTGTATTCTGTTTGGAACAGAGACTGGAACCAAACAGGGGATATAAATGGTACCTTTTATTACTAATATCTGGCATGTTTGTTGCAAAAAGACAGGTACCTAGTAGGTCTTTTAAGGGCAACCTAGTAATATTAACAAATACACCTTGCCTAGCACAATTATTGCCACACAGTGGTTGATATAAATGCTAGTGATGAACAGCAAATGTAAAATGACTTGCCCAGTGACTGGCACACAGCAGGTGGTATAAATGCAAACTCTTTATATGAATTTTTCTGAATTCTTTTTCTCAATGCCTGGTACTTAGTAAGTCCCTTAAATGCTAGTTATTTTAAAGAAATGTACAGGCCTCAGTAGAGCGACTTTTATGTGGTAGGCAATAAAATAATGTTACCTATTAGTTTTCTTTCTTTCTTTATTTTTTTATTAATACTTTTTATTTGCAAAACATATGTATGGGTAATTCCTAAACATTAACCCTTACAAAGCTTTCTGTTACAAATTTTTCCCCCCTACTCCCCACCCCTCCCCTACATAGCAGGATATCCACTACATGATAATTATGTTAGAATGCTTAAAAAATCGAATATATGTATAGTTATTGCCACACATCATTTTTTGTGTAGAAGAAATCGTATCTACAAGAAATAATAATCCGATTAAGGAAATACAATGCAAGGAAACCTCAATAGAGAACATGAAAATGTTATGTTGTGGTCCACATTTCACAACCCTCTCTCTGGGTGAATATGGCTTTCTTCACTGAACAATTGGAACTGGTTTGAAGCATTTCATTGTTGAAGAGAGTCATGTCCCTTAGGACTGATCCTCATATAGTATTGTTGTTGCCGTGTATAATGATCTCCTGGTTCTGCTGATTTCATTCAGCATCAGTTCATGCAAGTCTGTCTAGGCCTCTCTGAAATCGTCCTGCTGGTCGTTTCTCACAGAGCAATAGTATTCCATAACATTCATATGCCATAATTTATTCAGCCACACTCCAATTGATGGGCATCCATTCAGTTTCCAGTTTCTAGCCACTACAAAAAGAGCTGCCACAAACATTCTTGCACATGTGGGGCCCTTTCCTTCTTTTATGATTTCTTTGGGATATAAGCCCAATAGAAATGCTGCTGGGTCAAAGGGTATGCATAGTTTGATAACTTTTTGAGCATAGCTCCAAATTGCTCTCCAGAATGGTTGGAACCGTTCACAGCTCCACCAACAATGCATCAGTGTCCCAGTCTTCCCACATCCCCTCCAACATTCATCGTTATTTTTTCCTGTCATTTTAGCCGATCTGACAGGTGTGTGTGTAGTGGTACCTCAGAGTTGTCTTAATTTGCATTTCTCTGATCAATAGTGATTTGGAGCATCTTTTCATATGATTATAAATAGTTTTAATTTCATCATCTGAAAATTGTCTATTCATATCCTTTGACCATTTATCAATTGGAGAATGGCTTGAATTCTTATAAATATGAGACAATTCTCTATATATCTTAGAGATGAGACCTTTATCAGAACCCTTAAATGTAAAGATGATTTCCCAATTTGATGCTTCCCTCCTAATCTTGTCTGCATTGGTTTTGTTTGTACAGAAACTTTTTAACTTAATATAATCAAAATTATCTATCTCATGTTCAATTAAGCGTTCCAGATCTTCTTTGGACATAAATTTATTCCATCTCCAAAGGTCTGAGAGGTAAACTATCCTATGTTCCTCTAATTTGGTTATAATATCACTCTTTATATCTAGATCATGAACCCATTTAGATCTTATCTTGGTGTGCGGTGTTAGGTGTGGCCTTAATTTCTTCCACACTAGTTTCCAATTTTCCCAGCAGTTTTTGCCGAATAGTGAGTACTTATCCCAAAAGCTGGGGTCTTTG
>JAJPUD010014555.1:10962-40371 GCA_023553655.1 Myrmecobius fasciatus | reverse complement strand
AGAGAGAGAGAGAGAGAGAGAGAGAGAGAGAGAGAGAGAGAGAGAGAATGTATGTTTCAAACTGTATTCAGACATAATCAGTTCTTTCTCTGGGTATGGGTAGAATTTTTCATCATAAGTCCTTCAGAGTAGTCATAGATCACTGTAAAGCTGTGAATAGCAAAGTCATTCACAGCTGATCATCCCAGAACATTGCTCTTACTTTGTACACAGTACATTTCTCTTTGCTTGATTTCATGGAGGCCTTTCCAGGTTTTTTTTTTTTTCTGAGAACATCCCGTTTGTCATTTTTCCATAGACCAATAATATTCAATATTGATGTTTTTTTTATGTCACATTCATTCTAAATACACACAATAACTTGTGCCAAAAATAAGGGAGGTAAAACACTTCTCAAAATTTATTAACATGACAATCATATCCAATATTCATATGAAACACATTAGCTTCAAAAACTGTTTACAGAGAAACTGTGGATATCCTTACTGTTTTTCGAAGAGAGAAGAAAATAAAGAGATCTAGCTCTAAACCCAAACTTTAATTATTTCAGACAGTACTATATTGTCAACCATTTGGCTAGTATTTAATACTTCAAGCATGAAAAAATACAGATATTTAAAAAGTGAGTGTTAAAAACACAAAATATGAGTCAAACAGGAAATAACTTACATACTCAATAGGACTATAGAAGTTTATCCTACCCTGCAGGAATAAAGAGGGGAATGGAATTTGGGAAGGGTAGGAAGGTAATAAAAGAAAGGGTATATTGGGAGAGGGAGTGGCAGATAGCAAAACAGTTTTGAGAAGGGATAGGATGACTAGAGAGAGAGAATAAATGAGGGGAATACATTTAGCAATAGTAATTGTTAAAAAATACTGTTCTCTGGGAAATAATGACCAGGATGCTCTCAGGAAAAAAAAAAAACCAACAACAACAACAACAACCTGGAAAGTACTCCATAAACAAAATGAAATATACTGTATACAAAATAATAGCTATGTTTTGGGATGGCCAGTTGTAAATGACTTTGTTACTCTCAATAGTACAATCATCCACAACTACTTTGAAGGACTTAAGATGAAAAATTCTATCCATACCCTAAGAAGGAAGTGATTGTGTCGAATAGAGATTGAAGCATTCTCTATTTCTCTATCTCTTTATTTTTAACGTAATTTTTCTTGAAAGTTTTTATTTTCATTAGGGTGGGAGATCTACTTTTTTTTTTTTTTTTTTTACAACTTGACTTTTAGGGAAATGTTTTGCATAAGCTCACAATGTGGTTTCTTAATTGTGGGTGGGGATAAGGAAGAGAGTCTTTTGCTCTTACAAAAATCTTTTTAAAATGGTAAAAAAAATGTTTTGAATATAACTGGGAAAAAATAAAAAATAAATATTTGAAAAATAAATAAAATAAGAAGGAAAAAATGCAATATAGCCAGAGCAATAGCTAATTGCCTAACTCAAAAGAGTAAACTAGTGAATGTATAACCTTATGCTTCTATCCATGGAATATATGACTATAAAGTCATAGTTTTTTTTAAACTAAAATAATTGCAATTGTCTTTTTTATAGTATATTTTATTGTCATAAGTATATTAGTTTTTTCTTGTGAATCATCTGCACAAATTGAAGTCATTTAGACTTCTTAGAGGCACCTAAACTCTTCAGCCCTTGACTTTAGAGTAAATCTAGAGGGTGTGTAGTATGTATTGGGCTATATTTTTATAATTTCCATAGAAAAATCCTGTAATAGAGGCTGAATGGAGTAGTGAATAGAGTATTAAGTTTGGAAATAGGAAGACCAGAGTTAAATCAAGTGCTTGCTAATTTTCCATTGCATAATCTTCAGAAAATCAATTAACCTCTATGTGAAAATTCATGATTGCTCTTGGTGGTGAAATAATAAATATTCAATCAATAAATTAATCAACAAGCATTTGCTAAAAGCTTGCTATGTTGTTCTAGGCTCTGTGATAGCAAGATTCAAAGAGAAACAGGACACACTTTCTGCCCTTTTGCCACATGACATTAAGTGACTTCCCCAAGATTATATAGTAAATTTCAAAGTCTGGATTTGGGTCTAGATTTCTAGATTTTCTTCTCTTGGAAAAATAGTAAGGATATCAATATTATATTAATATAATAATATTTTGATGCAACAAATAAGAAAGTCAATACTTATTTCAAAGCAATTTTCCTTTACCCTCTGCCTCCCTCCCCTCCCCTCTCTCTCATAAAGTGTTTTTAATGGAGATAGTTTAATACTATAATGATCCCATTCAAATTCATGCATTAAAAAGTTCTTTCTTTTAGAATTGTACTTTTCTGAAGTTAACTCAAGAAAAAAATAAAATGTTTAAAATTCTAACTGGAGATTTCTTTATTTTTTTTTTTAATTTGAATCCCCAGCACCTAATGCAAGCAAAACCTTGATATATATGTGTATATAGACATAAATCTCTATAAACACACACATACACACACACACATATAAATATTTCAATTAGTGTCTTTTTTAAGACATACCAATGATTTCCATATATAAAGATACTTAGAAAAATGACATGCCTTTATTGTATAATCAGATTCATTGATCAGAATATCTGGCTTTTTTTTCTGCATAGACATTTTAAGTTTACCAAAACATTCATATTATCACATTTGATCACAACAATTATTCTCAATGATAAAGGGAGAGTTTTTAGATCTATTTGACAGGGTTATTTTATAGATTAAAAAAAGAACTGAGCTTGAAGAGTGGACTAACTAATGTCACTTAACTAAGTGATGAGATGTCTAGGTGACAATGCTCAGCCTGGAGTCAAGAAGCTGAATTCAAATCCAGTCTTATACATTTATTAACATGACCTGGGCTAAGACTTTTAATCTCTGTTAGCCTCCATTTTGTCAATTCTAAATTGATAAAAAGGTCATCAGGGTTGGTATGTGATGCAAATGAGAAATGAGATGATATTTGTAGTGCTTACTACTGCATCTAAAACATAACAGGTATTATAGAAAAGATTACTTTCTTCCCCTCTTCCTCTGGTATAATTAGGAGATTCTATCTCATGTCTTGTATGTCTCTTCATTTAAAAAAATGTCTTTTTGATATATAGCATGCAGCAATTTCCAGAAAAATAATCCATCTATCCAAAGAGAAATCTTTTATATAATTTAATATTGTTATCCACTCTTATGTCACATTTAACAGCTATAATCAATAAGTCTACTAAAAGATCCTGATAAATATGTTTGTATATAAACAAAAACATATACATATATAGGGGTGGTATGTGCATATATATAATATATACACATATAATACACATGTATGGGAATGTATGTATAGATACTTGAGTATGAACATATGCACATACACATATACACTTTGAATATTGGAAGATGTAAATGTGTTCAATAGGGAAAAGGATATATAATAGTAATGAAAAAGAAATTTAAACAGATCAATGACATGACCAAATCTATATTTAAGGCAATTGTATAAAGGGAATAGAGGTGAGTAGAGGAAGAGAAAACAGGTAGGAAAATCTATAGTCCTGATAATTAATAATGGGATACTTTATTAAGAAAATACAGTAGGAATAGATAAAATGATACAAATACTAGTGATATTGTGGAGATAAAGATCAATAGAGTCTCTTAGCTAATTATATTTATCCCTATATAGAGGTGACAACTAAAGCTGTAAGAAGGAATAATATAGCTAATGCAGTATGATATTTAACTTCTCAAATAATGTCTTAGATTTAAAATTAATTGTGAAATGTCGTTATTACTGAAAATAATATTTTATATGACATATTAATAGAAAAGAATAGTAGTAAAATGATGTTAGATTTCCTTCCTTCCTTTCTACTTTACTATGTTGCTGAAAGGCTGGGATTTTTGCTTTCTGTAGAGATTCATATGTAATACATCAATGTACAAGGAATTAATTTCATTCCATATTTTTCATCTCCTCACTTTTTTGGAATTAAGAATAGGGAATGAAAGAAAGAGGAGATAAGTATTAGATTCAATTTTGAGAGAGAAATAAAAAGGAGGAAATATAATTTAAGAAAAGGGGTATGCCTTCTTAAATATACATGTTACTTACTTTACATTCTATATAATACTTAACATTAAAAAGAAGTTTTCACATGCATTCAGTCACTTATGACATAAATAGAAAGTGGCAACACAACTATGACTATTCCTCCTTAAAACCTCAAAAAATCTCCTCTTCAAAGAGATTTATGAATAATGTGAACTAAATAATTCATGAGATTGCAGATACTAGTCCAAATAGCCTCTTCCTTTTTAAGGTTTCAGTTTGTTGAGCTATGATCAAAAGCCTTCATCAGTCATGATAGTTGCATTTGTACTTACTCCAAACAAACCATATTTGCATGTGAATGTTTTTCATTGAAATGAGATATATAATATGCCAGCCAAGGCCCAACTAAAAGGCATTTTATGCCATTTAAATTCAGTCAAATTAAAGGCTGAATGCAACCTAAAAGGTCTACTTTCAGAACACTAATTTGACACATCATAAATAAGAAACATCTTTTTTTTTGTTAGAGTAGTCTCAGCACTTGTCAGAAAATTGTACACAGCCATATTAACAAAGTGTTGCCTCTTAGAAAATAATAAAGGAAAACTTGCATATAAAGTAACAAAACACATATACACAGAGCATTATATAGTGTCACTAGTTCAAAGGTAACACTTTTATCTGATATGTACAAAAAGATGCTTTAATCAACCTAAATGCCAATGAATCCTTAAAAGACTTTTTAAATTTGAAAAATAAATTATTTTTAGAAAGTACACTCATGTTAATGGATTGATTACCATTTGATTTTAAGTACACAGATTTTCTTTCCTTCCTGGTTTCTATTTACCAACTCTCCTCTTGGGTTATAAGTAATAGGGTTAAGGAATTTTTTTTTAAAGTCTGAGATTGAGTTGTAAAAATCAAATTGATGTAAAGTCAGGAAGGTAAAAGGAGATAGGTGGGTAAAAAATTGAATGCCTATAAGACTCTTAGTTTTCAGTGACTCTAAGGGGAAAAATCATTGACAAATGATTACATTTGGCATAAAGAAGAAAATTTCAAAAGAACAAGATCAACATAAGATGGAATAGAGGGAAAACCCAAAAGTTACTCATAACTTGGTCCTTTGCTCCTATTATCAGCTATCTTCAGCATATGACATTTTGTTGAGAAAAATACTGTGATTTCCTAAGTACCACAACCTACCGAAAAATGTCTTCATTATCAACCAATCAATAATCATTTATCAAGTCTTTTTTATGTGCCAGACAATCTCTTGGGGATAAAAAGGACAGGAGGGCACGCTCAAAACCTTATTTTTCACCTTATCTTAACTTTATTATCTATCTTAACTAGGTGATAACATGTCAGTCACTCACAGGTGAAACGATCAATCAGATGTAAGCTTTAGGTTAAAAAATAAAAAGCCTTCAAGCTGAAATGACTTTACATAAGAACAGCATTTGTATACTAAGGAAACTTGGGATCTATAAACTATCTATTGGATAGAGAAGAAATAAAATTCTAGAAATTGGAGTTAGTATGCTTTTCCAACATGCAAGGAGGAAAAAAAACAAAGGTGCCCTAACAAGCATCTGCATATCAGCTGGTCTCATTTTCAAAGATAGGATACTGACTCATCATGTTTATAGCAAACCTTCAGCACTCTAAAAATGGAAGAAATGGACTTTTAGCTACCAAGATTTATGAATTGCCTCTTTGTTTTTTAGCCCACTTTTTGCTAAACTTTGATATGTTTGTGGGAAATTATTTCAGAGATTTTTAAGACAATGTTTTGCAAAATCTATATTTAATGTCCTTAGTCTATACTTCATTCTAAAAGCTACTTAAGGCTAGTTAATTAAATTATGTATGTTCTGATAATCTTTGCAGAAATAACATCAGTTTTCATTGAAGAATCACTCTCAACTCATAATATTGATATAATTAAGAGATATAAGTAAAGGAAAGTAAGTAAAAGCATCTACCAGCAAAAGGATTGCTAAAGAAAGCAAACAAAACATCAAGTCCAAAAACCAAAGATGCTTATAGTGTGGAGGTTCTATATCTGAAGATATGAAAAATTAAGGTCTCTCCTGAGAAAGATCTAGGTTGTTTTTTTATTAAAGTTTTTTATTTACAAAACATATGTATGGGTAATTCTTCAACACTGACCCTTACAAAGCTTTCTGTTACAAATGTTCCCCCCTAATCCCCACCCCTCCCTTAGATGGCAGGAAATCCACTACATTTTAATTATGTTAAAATCTTGACAAATCAAATATATGTATACATATTTCCACACATCATAGTTGTGCAAGAAAAATAGTATCTACAAGTAAAAACAATCTGAGAAAGGAAACACAATGCAAGCAAACATCAATCGAGAGCATGAAAATGTTATGCTGTGGTCCACATTTCATATCCTTCTCTCTGGGTGTATATGGCTTTCTTCACTGAACAATTGGAACTGTTCTGAAACATTTCATTGGTGAAGAGAGCCATGTCCATCAGAATTGATCATCATATAGTATTGTTGTTGCTGTGTATAATGTTCTCCTGGTTCTGCTTATTTCACTCAGCATCAGTTCATGCAAGTCTCTCCAGGCCTCTCTGAAATCATCCTGCTGGTCATTTCTTACAGAGCAATAATATTCCATAATATTCATATACCATAATTTATTCAGCCACTCTCCAATTGATGGGCATCCATTCAGCTTCCAGTTTCTAGTCACTACAAAAAGGGCTGCCAGAAACATTTTTGCACATGTGGGTCCCTTTCCTTCCTTTAAGATCTCTTTGGGATATAAGCCCAATAGAAACCCTGCTGGGTCAAAGGCTATGCACAGTTCGATAACTTTTTGAGCATAGTTCCAAATTGCTCTCCAGAATGGTTGGATCCATTCACAGTTCCACCAACAATGTATCAGTGTCCCAGTTTTCCCTCATCCCCACCAACATTTGTCATTATAATTTCCTGTCATTTTAGCCAATCTGACAGGTGTGTAGTGGTACCTCAGAGTTGTCTTAATTTGCATTTCTCTGATCAATACTGACTTGGAGCACCTTTTCATGTGACCAGAAAGAGTTTCAATTTCATCATCTGAAAATTGTCTGTTCATATTCTTTGACCATTTATTGATTGGAGAATGGCTTGAATTTTTATAAATATGAGACAATTCTCTATATATTTTAGAAATGAGGCCTTTATCAGAACCCTTAAGTGTAAAGATGATTTCCCAATTTATTGCTTCCCTCCTAATCTTGTCTGCATTAGTTTTGTTTGTACAAAAACTTTTTAACTTAATATAGTCAAAATTATCTATCTGGTGTTCAATTAAGAGTTCCAATTCTTCTTTGGACAAGATCTAGGTTGTTTAGAAACACATGGTACTTACATTGGAACTTAATGGGGACAGTGTATATGTATCAGATGTTAACTTCATGATATTCTAGACCAAAGTCCAGATACTCCAAGGTCCCTAGCAATTTGCCCTGAAACCCTGAATATCCAATGCTCTAAATCCTAAAGATTAAGTGGAGGCTAATGTCAGGACATGAAGTTCAGTGCAGTAATTCAGATGATTTAGCTCAAGACCTAGAAGAGGGCTGTCCCATTCAAAGGTACTAAAGGAGGCAAAGTTCAATCTCACAGAAAGGCTTTAAGAAAAAGACACTGGAGGCAGCTGGGTGGCACAATGGATAGAGCACTAGCCCTGAAGTCAGGAGGACCTGAGTTCAAATCTGGTCTCAGACACTTAACATTCCCTAGCTGTGTGACCCTGGGAAAGTCACTTAACCTCAGTTGCCTCAGCAAAAAAAAAAATAGAAAAGAAAAAGACATTGACTACTCTAAATAATTTTTGTACATCCAAAGATACTTCAAATGACCAAGACCAGTAGCAGTAAGAACAACTTACTGAGAGAATATGCATGCATGTTGTATATGTATATATGCATAAATATATATGGTATGTGTATATGTAATTACTGTTCTTTTCTAATTCTCCTATTACATGAGTGACTACTACTTTTCAGTTTCTTTTGCTGAGTTATCATTCATGTTATGTCCATTAACTGTGAGTGGTACCCTAAGGTTCTGGATTTAATTATCATCTCTATGCAGATGATTAACAGATCAACATATGCACCCCCAGTTTCTTTAATTAGCTCCAATTTTGTATCACCAAGTGACTATTGGGCATTTCAAACTAGATATCTTAGAAGCACATACAAATCAATATGTACAAAACAGAATTAATTACCTATGTCCTCAATAAAATCTACCTCTTTTCATCCTATTACTATTAAGGACACTTTGATCCTTCCAGTTACCCAGGTTTCCTTTTTGGGTTCATCCCATTCCTCCTAATATTCATTTACCCAATATAAATTGCTACGTATTGTCAATTCTATCCTCAAAATACTTCATATGCATACATGGATTTCCTTCTTTCACCCAGCTGTCATCCTAATTCAAGATGTCAGCAGCACACATAGCCTACTTTAATAGTCTTCTTTTGGTCTCTCTGCATCAAGCCTTCATCTTCCTCCCAGATGCAAAAATATTTTCTCTAAATTTAGTTCAGTTTTGATCATATCACTTCACACACACACACACACACACACACACACACACACACACACACAGAGTCAATTCCTCGTATGGATTAAAACTCTTTACAAGCTTATTTCTTCCATCTTGCTGGCCTTCCTGGTCCCATATTTTCTTATTCATTATTCTGAACACACAAAACTCCATCTATGTAATCTATGTATTTGAATTGGCTGTGTCCCATGCATTGAATTCTTTACTTCATTTCTTTAAGATTGAACATATTTTATCTTCCACATGGAGACTTCTGGCAGCTTACAGTTTACCTTCTGCCAAAATCTTTTATTTATTGTATATATATTTTGTATAGATCTTTATACATATATGTCTTAGTCCTAAGAATATAAATTCATTTTGTCTCTGAATAGCCTGGGCATGACGATTGACATGGTCCCTGAATTCTCCTCTTGATACAGATTTTATAAAAATAAATAAATAAATAATAAGCAACAACAACTACAGGGAATGGTTTGTGGTATGTTGGAATGAAACACTTCCTCAAATTGTGAGTGGGGGATGGCCTATTTATATTTACTCTGCTTTAACAAATCTGGGGCACTTTCCAAATAAGAAACTGTAGAATTTAGAAGAAATTTAGAAGAGGCCCACATGGTAACCACTCGTTTCTCTCAAAGTCCTCTAGGTAAATCTGATGTGTAGAAGTATATTTTTACTCTTTGCCACTCCAACATGTGGTGCTTCTCTTTTACACAAAATTAATCACAATGACACTGTTAATTGTTAAACATGAAACATAGACAAAGCAAGGCAAAAACAATAATAATATTGTTTAAAATAAAAGGTAAAAAGAGGAATAATCAATCCTACAAACTTGGGTCACATTCCCTCATAAAGCATATTGTGTTTGTTAAGACAAATAGTTATATAAACTTTGCATGAATTTGGAGATCCATTATTTTTGAGGACAATCCTTGATATTCTCATTCTCTTTAAAGAACTATTCTTTGCCCACATATCTTCTGAAAGAGAACATGGATATTTTCAAACCACTAAAGCATTATCAAGCTCTTTAAATACATAGCTACTCTTGGCAGTGTGCCTTTTTTGGGTTCACCCTAATATATCAATACAGCTACCAGAAAAAATACACAGAAATACTGTTCCCTTTTCTTTCTTCCTCTCTTAAGCTCTTGAGGAAAGTAAAAGACAATCACCTAGAGGTAAACTTGTCATGTTCTAGATAATATTAGATATCCATAAGCCCTAACAACTTTTCTGGTAGAATAGTGGAAGATTCTACTTTTTTCAGTGAGATTCTAGGAGGAATAGTATGCTTTTCCAAACCAAAAGAATCCTCATGTCTTCTTAAAAGCCTATCATCCTTGGGCAGGCTCTATCATTTTTTAAAATCTGTGTTTTGTGTCTTCTATCTCTTCATTCAGACTCCTTTTGTGCTCAGCTTCATCTTAACTCATCTCATTCCTTCATTTGGTTATATCTATAGTTGCTAGTATTTGAAATCTAGGCTTCCTAATGAGCAACAACTTAGCTCCACTTTAAATTGTGAAACAAAAAATTTACCTTTCTGTGAGATATGACTCTGGTAGTCTATATAATCAACTCATATTTATTAACCAACCAATTATGTGATTATAATTGATTATCTTTATCCTTCAAAATTCTGAAAAGTGATACACAAATGAGAATGATGAACAATACATTACAGTCACATATCTCTTCATTCAAGCCTTTGCTTTTAAATAATTCATATAACAGCTTTAGGGTTTAATAGTTTTAAGTAGTATTGTTTAATAGTTTTAAATATCTAGGAAACTATCTCTTAAGGCTTAAAACAACGTGTGTTTCTCCTCAACAATTTTTTATTGGATGGGGTTTTTAAAGTTAATTTGATCAATGTTCTTTATTTGAAGGTCTTTTTCAGTGATCAAAATGTCTATATAACAAAAGCATTTAATCAATGTTTTTTATGTGTACATATATAAATAGGTACACACACACACATATATATATATATATATATTTATGATATATGTGTATATATCTGCAATATATTTTATGTATAAGATTATGAAATAGACTATGTTGATAATATATAAAATACATAGCAAAGATATATAAATTATTTTTAAATGAATCATGACTAAAACATTTGATATACCTAATATCTGACATGTTATCAATATTTTAATTTAGAGGGAAAAAGTCAATATAATTTCCAAAAGTTTCAATTTTGCATAATGAAAATGAAATAGAAATAAGCAAAGATTTTTGAATGAGCCAGAGTTTCTTCTTTTCTTATATCAACTTGTGAATTACTTATTCAGATATTTGGATATATATTTTAGCAATGTGTCATTGGTTTTGGGGCCAAAGCATTCATATGTACACTATAATTGTAAACAAGTCAATATGTCTAATATTCTTGGGAAATTAGGACAATTATAACGCAAAGTTACAGACTTTATATATTAAAAAAACAGGGAATGGTTTGTGGCAGAAAAACACAATATATCAGCAAAAATGTGAATGCTAATGAAAAGACATCAAGGGATAAGGGTACAGAAACATATATTGCAAGCAGAGAGTGATGAGGGCAGATGTAGAAAAATGATTATCAACTTTAGATCCCTAGAGCAACATGAATGAAATCACATCCTTGTGTTCAGGGAAATAAAACTGGCAACTTGGATAAAAATAAAGAGAGGCTTTAATTATCTAAAAGTAAATTGGGAGCAACCCATGATAATACTGAAGTGAGGTTATTATAGAACACAATGCAGAGTTAATTCAGAAATCAGTTTGTTCAAAAACACCAACAGCTGGGTTTAATAATAGACACAATGAATCAAAAATGAATAAAACCTTGAGATGGAAAATTATCTGAGCAACTCTAATCATATTATTAGATTTACTAAGAAGAATAAATTGACAAAATCCATAAAAGGAACTTGTGTGTGTCAACATATTTTTAAGACAACAATTTTCAAGAAAATGATTGATAGTCAATAAGTATTAGACATCCGGCAAAGATGGCAACATGAAAAATTTCTCCCACCTTAGAAATACATACAAAAATTTTAAAAGATACCAAATAATGAAATGATCCAATAAATCTAAAAGGAAACATAATATAGATACACCATATGGCATTGCACCTAAGTAACTAAATGAAAAGCTAATCAAATCCATAAATATTAATTTATTCAGTGCCTACTATGTGCTAGATGCTAAAGATAAAACACACAGAATAAAACATTCTTTATGTTCAAGAAGTCTACATTTTAATGAATAAAAGAAAATATAATTTAATTCATAATAATAAAATACAAAATGATATGCATACAACCTAATTATAAAATCAATAACAACAGATACATTCAGGGTAGTTTGGGGAGGAAGGTAGTAACCAGTGAGGAGAGTAGGTAAGGGTGGAGTGCATTCCAGACATGTGAGACTGCTAGTGCAAATTCTAGGACATGGAAGATAGACTGCATATGTTAGAAAAAAAGTAAGTCATTTTAACTATCTTCCACAGTACATGAAGGAAAATAATATAAAATGAAATTGCAGAGATAGACTAAGGCTAGATTATAAAGGATTAATATTTTAATCAAGTTAATAGGAAACTAGTAGAGTTAATCAAGTTGAAGAAGTCCATGGTGAGTGTGCTTAAAGACAACCATTTTGACAACAATGTATAGAGTAGATAAAATAGTGCAAGACTTGAAATAGGGAGACCATTTAGAAGTTTATTGTACGATTCAAAGAGAGATAAACTGATGGTCTGAAGGGAGAAGTTTTGTGAGTGGTGAGGAGTTGGGTAAGAGAGATATTATTAAGATGGACATGACAAGATTTAATAACTGATCAGATAATTGGGGTAAAAATGAAGGGTTAAGAATAATGTCCAGGGGCAGCTAGGTGGTGCAGTGGATAAAGCACCATCCCTGAAGTCAGGAGGACCTGTGTTCAAATGTGGTCTCAGACACTTAACACTTCCTAGCTGTGTGACCCTGGGCAAGTCACTTAAATCCAATTGCCTCAGCCAAAAAAAAAAAAAAAAAGCATAATGCCCAAACCTGAAAGACTAGAAAACTGGTGGTATCTCTTTTAAAAAATGAATAATTTTAGAAGAGGGAAAGGTTTAGAATACAAGATAATGATCCCAGTTTTAAACCTGTTAGGTTTTTCATTTTCATTTTCAAATTTATTTTATTTGAAGAAACAGAATAAAAGAAAAGAAACATAGAAAAGCAATAAAAAAACAAAACAAAAGAGAACATTGTCATATGCACAGCAGAACATCAGGGAGGATTCAAAATAGATAACAACAAATACCAATTTAAGTAAGTAAATATATTAGTAAAAGAAATTATATTCATGAGTGATGTCTTTTCTTTACTTCCTTATAAATTATTTTTTGGTTCTCTGCTGCGTACCTTTTTTTACTTTATTCTTTTTGTCCCTCCTTTCATATTCCCCACAACCCCCAAGCAGGCTACAGTTAAAAAAGGATATATTTATATGTACATATGTAGATATATACATACTTACATACATTCACACACCCACCTACCTCAGATACACACACACACATCTTTCCTATCCCTGCTGACTCCTTCATTTAATCCTGTTCCACAACTTGGCTATTACTTAACTCCCCCCATGCAAGGATCCTTCCCTTGTATTCCTCCCTCATCCTTTGCTTCTAATTCTCCCCATCCCTCCCCCCTTATTTCTATATAGATTTTGGAGGTTGCTGTACCCTTCATAGTATAATGTAGTGTTGCCTATTGAACCCATTTCCAATGTGAGTAGGTGTTCAAAACTACAAGCCCTCCTCCCCGCTCTGATGCCTCTATATCAATTCTTCTTCTGAATCTCATTTTTATAACATGATTACTATTTTAGTCTTTGTCAATCTTTCTTTTGAGCTATCCTATTGTTGATATAAATCTTAAATATAAACTATACATTTCTCATGTAAAAAAAACATAAATAATTTGTCCATGCCTAAAGAGTTTGTCCATGTTGAGTTCCTTAAAACTAATCTTTGATATTGGCTCTTATATGCTAAATTTTCCATTAAGTTTGGCTTTGGTTGCTAGAAAGTCCTGGAAATCTGCAAGCTTGTTTAATGTCCATTTTTTTTCATTAAAAATTGTAGATAATTTTGTAGGATATGATATTTTTGGCTGTAGGCCTACTTTTTTTGCTTGTCTGTGGATATGATTCTAGGACCTATGGTCTTTTATTGTAGTTGCTGCTAATTCTTGTACAAATCTAATTGTAGCTCTAGAGTATTTGAATTGTTTTTTCTTGTTTCTTGCAAAGTTTTCTTTTTGATCTGGGAGTTATGAAATTTGGCAATAATATTCCTTTGTGATTTCCACAAAGGATCTCATTTAGGTGGTGATCAGTGAATTGTTTGTGTATTTCTACTTTCCTCTCATGGTATATCACTCCAGGATAATTTTCTAGGATTATTTCCTGTGTTACTGTGTCAAGGTTCTCTTTTTGGTCACAACTTTCTGGCAATCAAATTATTCTTATATGTTCTCTTCTTGATCTGTTCTCCAGATCTGTCATTTTTTCTTATAAGATGTTTCACATTCTGTTCCATTTTCTCATTTTTTTGTTATTTTTGTTATATTTTGTCATTTCTTGGTCTCCCATAGCTTCACTAAATTCTAATTTTCAAAGAGTTTGTTTTCATTTTTGAAACTCTCCTCCTTTTCTAACTGGTTAATTTTTTTCACAATCTTCTTCTTTTTCTTGGATGGTTTTATCTTTTCCCTTAATTTTTCCCCAATATATCTCATTTGATTTTTGAATTCTTTTTTGAGTTCTTGTATAAATTCTCTCAGGGAGCCATTTCACAATTCTCTTTGGGGTAGAAGCTTTTTTTTTTTTAACTAAAGCATCCTTTTCTGAAGAAGAATCCTGGTCTTCCCAGTTCCCATAATATATTTCAATGGTGAGGTTCTTTCTTTGCCATTTCATTTTTTTAATAATAGGTATTGTGTAAGCACTTCTAATCATGGGATGGGGGAATGATGCCTCAAGCTTCCCTTCAGCTTTCCCTTCTGAACAAGAACTTCAAATCAAGAGCCTCATCCTCCTACAAATGCCCAATGCCAGCAGTGTCCCTGCCCCAATGCTTCTGTACTCACCAGGTCCTGCTTCCTTCTGGCCCAGGCCTGAGTCTCAGCAGCACAGCTGGATCTGGCATTCCCAATCAGCCAAGATTCACTCTTGTCTTCCCAGACTCAAACCCATATAGGACAAATAATTCTAGAGGTAAAGGTTCTACAATTCCTGTTGAGAATCCAGCCACGCCCAGCTAACCCCAGTGGTCCCCACTGGAAGTTTCTGCTGAGCTAGTAGGGAGATGTTTGCATTTCATACAGGTTAACCCTGGCCTGGGGCCTTTCTTCAGATCTTCTCCTTTTATATCAGGAGAACCCGAGTTCTGCCCCTACTCTTCTTGATTTTTCATCAGTCTATGTTCACCCTGAGATGCAAATTTGTTCTATTTGTGGGGGAAATTGGGAGAGCTTGAAATTTATCAACCAACATGCTATCTTTCCAGAATCCTTCTCTAAGTTTTTTCTTAAGATACTGAACTGCTCTGAAAGACAGGAGGAGAACCAGAAGAAAGTAGTGTCATGAAAACCCTGAGATGAGCAAGTTTAAAGAAGACAATGGTCAACAAAATCAAATACAATGAATAAGGCCCATAGGGATTAGGACCAGTATTAGATAATTGAATGTGACAGTTGAGAGAGGATTGTTAATTTTGGAAAGTGCAACTTCAGTTAAACAATAAGGTCAGAATCACTTTGTTAAGGAGTGAGTGAATAAAGAAAAAATGAAGATAGCTTGTATAATCAGCCTTTTCAAGGTTGGTTGTTGACCTGCCATATGAATATTTAGATGGTAAGTGTCTCCAAATTTGCATATGTCATGTTTCTTTTGAGCTGCTACAATTCTGCTTCACTCCCAGTGCTTTCTTTGAAGTTGGTGTGCCATGCTGGGCAATCCTTTGCAAAGTGTCTTCCACTTGATACCAAAGTTGTTTGGAGAAATCTTTTCAAAAAATTTAGTTAGGAGAGGAATGATAGAGGATAATAACTTGAGGAAATAGTAAGCCTAAAGATTTAATTCAAGTATAGGAGATGCCTGGGAATGTTTGAAGGCAATATTAAAAAAAAAAACATTTGAAAGTGAAAGATTTAAGATTCAGGAGAGGTAAGAAGAATTATTGAAGCTGACAAATTGGGATGATATGAGAACAAAAGCATGTTAAGAAATGTTGGTCATGTCAAGGTCCTATATGCCTCTTTGTCAGAGACTAGGAGAAAGAAGGGAGAGAGAAGATGTCAAAAAGTTTTAAGATGAGTCAAAAGGGAGAAGAATGAGCTAACACTGAATAGTCTCAGTTTAAGCAAGAGTCAAGATACTTATGAGAGAGAAGAGGTAAAAAGTACGTTTGAAAAGAACATTTGGGACCGTTTTTCTGGTATACACATAAATATATTTGTATCTAATGGTAGCCATATCTGGGAGGAAGGGAAAAAAAGAAATTTATATTACAATATTATAATATATTTTAAAATAATAGCAAGATGTACATAATAGAGTTGCAGTTTTATGTGCAATCATCTTTTTGTCTATTCTTCTGTTATAGAAATGGTTGTTTTATTTTTTCCGTTCATAATAAGATAAAAACCTAGAAAACACAGAATCAAAAATCCCAAGTAAACAGAAAAAAAATAGGCATTCTGAACAATAAAGAAAATTTGAGCAAAATTTCAAACAAAACTTGATAAAGAAAACCTAGAGCTATTGTTAATCTTACAAAATCTACAAAACATTATTTAATGTTTTGTACCTAATTTGCTACCTAAATTACCTAATTTGCTCATAAAAGGCAAAGAAAACCAAATTATTGTAACAAAAAAAAGAGAATTCACAACAGATAAAAAAAAGTAATAAAATACATTGTTAGAATTTTACCCAATCTAAACAAACCAAATAATTTAAATGATATATGTGGACATTTACAAAACATATAAAATATTTGGAATAATAGAAGAAATAAAAAGTTTAAATTACTCATTCTCAGAAAAGTAAATTAAATAATCAATAAAGAAAAAAGTTTCATATCAAGCTGGATTAACAAATTTAAAACTAGATCTAATATGACTAATTTTTTTTTACAAAAATAGGAAATAAAGGCATCCTTTTTGAGATTAGCATGATTTTATCAACTAAATTACTTGGATTATATAATGAAAGAAAACTATTGACCTACGCCCAATGAACTTTATTGCAAAAATACTGAATATTAACAGAGATGCTATAGCAACACACAATGTCCTAATGATTCCATATAATGACCTAAGTTTTTATATCAGGAATGAAAACATCATTCAACTTTAGGGAAAAAAAACTGATATAACAGACAACATTGCCCATGAAAAATTTCAAAAGTATGTGATTATGTCAAAATGGTCATATATTTCTTTAAAAACAAAATCCAACTACTATAAAGAAAAAAATGTATAGACTTTTCCAGTTAGATCTTGGTAAAGCAAAAATGCCTATTGTTTTCACTGTTGCTTGATAAAACACACATGCACACACAGATGTGTGTATACAGATATATATATATATATATATACATACATATATAATTTGTATAAATCTGTCTATATATCAAATAAATTTGGAGAATTAAAAGGTATCTATTAAGCTAATGATAGTATATGTAATTAACAATGCATGGAAATTTTTTACAATCTGGTTCTCACTTTTTTTTAGTTTTCCAATTTTATTTTACTCTATTCCCCTTCACACTCTGTACCAGATAAACTGAGAGGTTAAACTCTAAATTTGGCCTATGTAAAGGAACAGTGCTAAGAGACAAATTGTGATATGTAAAAAATAACATGTAGATTGGTTTAACTAGAACTAGTGTGTGAAAGAGAGCAGATTGAAATAAAGCTGGAAAACTAACAAAAAAAAAAAAGAAAAAGTGGGAGCCAGATTGTGGAGAACTTTAAATTTATGCTGAGAATTTTGCGTTTTATGCTGAGATAATTAGGAAGCCATTGAGATTGTTTAAACACAGTATTTTCACTATAAAAAATTATAATGTATTAGTTACTTTTGAGTTACAATATTTTACCAAAGTAAAATTAATAATTTATATTTGAAAAGCCTAATATTTAGAGATATATTTTCAAAGTAGGGAAACCTGAGTTTAAGTCTTTCCTCTGGCATAAAATGTTTGATCCTGGATAACTCATTTAATCTATCATTGCTCCAGGTAACTCCTTAAAGTCATAAATTGCAAATTAACCCACATTAGCAGAAGTTGTTTTTTTTTTTTTTTTTTGCCATTTATGAAATCCTTAGTGGAATCCTCATTTGACCCCCAAAAAGAAGCTCTTCATTTTATGGATCATAAATTTACTGCTACAATAATTATTTTAATTTTATAAGTATCATTATTTAATTTTATAAAGCAAACTGAGAAGAATGGTTAAATTACTTGCTGCAAGGCACAACGTTAAGAAGTGTCAGAGGTGGTAATAAAGCCCAAATCTTTTAATTCCAATTCCAGTGTTCTTTCCACTATGTCACAAGTGCTCTCTATTATCAAGCTGATGCTAAATTATATAGTTATATATCTTGTTTTTAGAGAACTCAAAGAAAGGAAACTATTTTTCCCCAAAAAATCTTCCCAAGAACATTTCAAGGATAGGTTCAAAATTAAAGTGTACCAGGTATTTTTGAGATGCTTTTCAGATATGACATTTGAATGTTGGGCTTTTTTTTAATTCCTTAGATTTGATATTAAAAAAAATTCTTCCCTATGGAAAAACAAAACAAAATATAGCATTGAGATAATTTTTAATTTCTTTTTTCCAAGTAGAAAACAAGCAATATCAATAGAGTTCTCCTATCATCTCCCAATCCAAAGTTATTATTATTTTTTAAATCTCTTGTACAATATCTTTTAGGGGGAAAATATACTCTTTCCACATGGTTTAAATAAAAAGAGGGAAAATAAGAAATCATAGTATTGGAAAATTAGGTGGAAGAATATTTCACATATAATGATATCTCCATTAATAACCTTTCTATGATTAAAACTACTACATAATGAGATCAGCTTTGTTAAATAAATGAAATGTCACATAAGATATAGGAGAGTTGTCCTGTCTCTTTTTACCAAAAATATTCACCTGTGATAAAAGAGCAAAAATATAGATAGGAACTGCATGTATTCATTTTAGCAGATAGTTAGTCAAGAGGTCTGGCCCTTTGAAACATTGTGAAGCTGATAAAGACTGCTTCTCTAAACTATGTTTACCTGCCAATCCCTATTAAAAATGAACCCTAGCTTATAGTCTTGCCTGGTGCTCTGAATCTTTTATATGTGCTCTTTATGCTTCTTTAGTACAGGTTCTTTGTTCTTCCCTACCTTCTCAATATCATATCAGGAAGACTAAAAACAAGGTTGGAAAAAAGTATCCTTTTATTTCCAGGGACTCAGTTTCTTCATCTGTAAAATGAGGGGCTTGGATTAGTTTGCTTTTGAGATTCCTTTCATATCTAGAGTTATTCTGTAATAAAGCAATTGTAAAAAAGAGTAAATCTATTATATCTATTTTAGAAAGCATAATTAATTGATAGCTGAATACTTTTAGTAAAAGTAGACAATTTAAAAATCTGTTGGAAATCATATGGAAAAATATGTAGATTGAAGACATTCAATTGCTGGTGTTCTCTTACTTGCAAATAATGTCTTTTTATTATTGGAAAAAGAAGCAAAATAGATTTTTTCTCCTTCCCTCCCCCTTCATTCATATTTGTTGTTTTAAAATTGCAGTCAAAAATATAATTTGTTTCACTGAAAGATACAGATCCCTTGTATTTATGCAATTAAACTAGGAGAAAGAACTGAAATAGAACAGTTTGATCATGTGTTGACCTTCAGTACGACAGCTTTCATTTTTCAGTATTCACAGCTATATCATAACTGAAGTTTTCTACTTACAGAGGATTTTGCACATCTCTCAACTAAGAATTATATATACAAATATAATGTCTAGCACTTGGGAACAATACATAGATTCATGATATTTCCTTGAAGAGTATGGATTCAGAAACCTACAAATGAATTACGAGGAGGCTATTGTTATTTTCATCTCTGCAAGATATATTTAGCTGCAACATTGTTTATGGAGAGTCAAGAATACTCAAATGGACCTTCCACTGGTCTATAATCTGAACCTTCAAAAGGGAGAAAAAGCACTCATAAAAATAAATGAAATTATCAAAATTAGTTACAACAAATTCCTTACTAGGTAAAACAATGAATCTGCTAAACTGGTCACATTATTTAAATTAGCACTGCATATTTCCATTGAGCTAGAACTGATTATCATATTTTATATTAATATAACCTTGAATAAATATTCAAATTCTAGAAAAGCAAAAATCATGCTGTTTTTGCCTTTAAAATGGTTATTAGAAAAAAGGCACAATAGGACGTAAATCTATTTTCCCATGTGAACAAATATTCAGAATTCCATAGAACAGATAAGCTATCATTTCAGTATGTGTATGATACATGTAAAAGCTGAAAACTTGGTATTATACCATGTAGATATTAGGTTTTTGTAATTTATAAAATGATCTCAAGAATATTGATTATTTGGGGAGGGAGGGAGAGAGAGAGACAGAGAGACAGAGAGAGAGAGAGAGAGAGTTGTTCAGTCATTTTAGTTGTGTCTAACTGTAACCACATTTGGGATTTCTAGATAAAAATAATGAAGTATAAGTATTTATATGTGTGTATGGATATGTTTGTTCACATATACACACAAATATATGTTTTGAGGCAGAAAACATGGGCTCAAATTCTAGCAATTCCATTTCTCACATGTGTGACCTCAAAAAAATTATTTTGTATCTCAGCCTCAATTTATTTGCCTATTACTTGAAAAAGAATATTTCTAATTCTTTTTTTATTTTTATTTTTTTTATTAAAAGCTTTTTATTTACAAAACATATGAGTGGTTTTTCTACATTGACCTTTGCAAAACTTTTTTTTTTGTTCCAAGCTTTTCCCCTCCTTCCCCCCATCCCCCACCCCTAGATGACAGGTAATCTAATACATATTAAAGAATATCTCTAATTCTTAAGAAATAAAATATCTAATATTATATATATTCTAAATTCCTCCCTTTTTTCTTTTATTTACATAATAATTTTACATAAGGTTGTTAAGAGAGAAATTATATTATTATTTGTTATATTTGTTCATTAATACAAGGGTATTAATATTTCACTGCTTTAAAACATACAATAAATAAAAATATTAAAAGAAAAAGAAATATTTAATAAGAAAAAAATATCATAGAATAAAAATGGAAAGAACATTACAGGCATATTAGCCAACATTCTCATTTTAGTTGAAGAAACTGAGACGCAGATTCTTAATATGACTAGCTTGAGGTCATTCAAGTAGTAAGTAACAAAGAATGGTTTTGAAGTTATATTCTTTGACACCAGATAAAACATTTTTCTACTATAGTATGATGCATCAAAAGAAAAACACAATGAAAGAATGATTTTAAAAACTGCTATTATTATTATTAACTAAAAGCAAACCATGATTATAATTTTATTATAGTTAGCAGTTTATTTATCTCCAATACTTTGTATCTGACTGAAATTAGAAGAAGAGCAAGTATCAGAAACTAGAACACTGTTCTAAGTATATATGTATCATTCTTTAAGTATTTTACAATGAAATGACCAAAGAAATCATTATCCATATGTGGTTAAGTATCTGTATTAATTGAAGTACAATAGTAATGGAACAATAGATTACCAATGACAGCTTTATGATTTACAAATGTGGTAAAAATAAATATAATAGCATTGTTTTCAAGATTTTTAAAATAAAATTAAATTCAGATTGATATACAATATTGGATAGGATTTTAGCTATAACTATTAGCTGTAGAAATATTTAGAGCATTGGATTTGATCTCTGAAATACAATGAAGGAAAAAATAAAATAGTGTTAGTAACTTTCCAATTGGTTTTTAAATTTTATTTTATAGAATTAGAGCCATAGCTAAATACAATATAATTATAAATTGCTTCTTTAGTGTACTTTGATTTTCCTGGGACAATAATTATAGCCTTTTCAAAAGTGCAGCATGTTTACCAGAGAATTATAAACTAGTCATTTCCTCTATGAGATAACAATAGAATAATTAAACCTGTTTTCTTACAAAATTTGTCTCATTAGTTTATATTGTTACTTCAGATATGTCTTCTCACAACAACAACAACAAAAAATTATAAATTCCCTTAGGGCAGGTATGCATGTGTGCAAGTATTTGTGTGTGTCTATATCCAAGGAGATTAAATTAGGTAATTTACACTATCTCTTCAATATATAAAAAACTATAATTTCATATGCCCAGAATTATATAATGCTCTCACACATATTACTCCGTGAGCATACATGTATGTAACAAATATAGGAAATACCCTGAGAGCATAGTAAAAGTTCTTGTTGAATACATGGAATCATGACACCTTTTGAATATCAAAAGAAAGGTGGAGAATATCTAATCCAAATCCCTCATCTGAATTGAGACCTACTGGTCCTCTGGAGGAAGAAATGGCAAACCATTTTATCTTTGCTGAGAAAACACAAATGGGGTCATGAAGCATCCGACATGACTGAAATGACAACCACTACTACCACTAGTCCAAGCTAGTGACTGATCTAGGACAGAACTGAGGAATTCTAGATGCTTCATGAGTTGAATGGAGTAGAATATGCTACTATTTTTTTGGGGGGGGGGAGTATAGAGAATGACTAGCCATTATTCATTACAATCATGTAAGTTAAATAGATAGAAAATTAATATGCTGACATTTGATATATGGAAATTTGCTCTGGGGAGACATCTGTATTCTGTCTTTGTTTGGTTATCAGTTTTTATTTTAGATAGGCATTTTATTGTTGATGTTGATCATAGAGAAAAGAAAGCTAGGAAACAAATCTTGAAAAAAGTAAGAAGAAAGATACTTGTAAAAATTAAACAACTCTCAGAACTCTTATGAGCATTTATCATATCCATAAAGAATAAGAACCATATCCTTTTGGCAGTTCTTTTTTGCTTTCCGGTTTGTGTTTTTGTTTATCTCAAAGACAAATGTAGTTTTAATGCAAAGCATATTTTGTAAATTCAAAGCCAGGGTATCTAGAGAACCTCCATAAATAAAAAAATTAATTTCTATATTCAAAAGGAATTATCTCAGAAAATTTTGTTATCCATGAATTAAATGTGGCTAAAAGTATCAGAGGATAACTTAGGTGGCAATAAAAGAACACATTTTCTTCTGTCCATCTCCCACCCTTCCCTCCCCTCTCCAAATAACCATAAATTTGGAATACTATATAAATCAGGCAAAGGGTGTTCGTTAGGGTGAGAAAAAAAAATTTTTGTTTGTTTTTTAGACAAAAGTATAGGAAAAACGTAACCTTGTTTTTGAATATATTATTTGATTGAAATAGTATCTACTTTGCCACAGAGTAAAAACTGACTGACTCAATAACCTTCTTTCTAGCTGAAGACTGAATAATAAAACCTGACTCAACTACTTCTATGCTGTTTAGTATGAAAGAACAAAATGCATCTAAACATTGCACTTCTTAACTTCAAATAACCCCACAAATTTTGCACCCAATACAAAACAAGTGATTTTCCCATCACCTCTCTGATAGGGACTAACTTATAACATTGCTCCATTCAAATGCTGCAGAATGCTGCTGTTTGACTGTTTCCTCTAAAGAGATCTGAAAAAATTGAATAACCTACCTCTAGACCCTGAGAAAGCTGAAGCTGCTACCATTAAATGACCTTCTTTATTGGGTTAATTTCTTTTCCTTTCAGTTTGACTACTCACTTTATTTGATGTGGACCTATTGAAAAATTCCCCAATAAAAGCTATTTCCTCTCTCTTCTCCACATCCCCAGACTCAGACTTAAGAATATGGGAAAATAGAATGATTTGGGGAAATCTAAACTCATGTGTTCCTTTACCTTCCTCTACATCAATTGCTTTGGATTTACCTTTTACCAAAGGAAGAAAACTTTGGTCCTAAATTCTAAACCAAATGGTAAATAGTACAAATTTCACTGTGAAAGACTCTATTACTAATGTAAAGTATGTATTTGTATATATTATCCTATTCATTATACGTTTAGTTATCACATCAAGAGCTTTGATTAGTTACAAAATAACTTTGTGAGGACACTGTATAGCAAATAGTAGGTGCTATAGAAATGTAAATTAATTATACATTCTCAAATCTGAGATTGCCCAGGACTTTTTCTGAAATATCATTTTTTTTTATCCAAGTAAATTATTTCTCTATTATTTTTCTACAGTGCTTTGAACATCAGCTTTAAAAAATTCACAACAATCTTATTTTGCATTATCAAAATATTTAATGAGCTTCCCTCAAGGGAAATTATTAAAAATTAGGATAAGTGTTGAAGTTAATCAACAAGTGTGAAGTTACCCACTTAATATTTCTTGTTTTGTAGTGAAAATGATCATAATGGCCTCTGATACTCAGAATAATTAATCACTCATAGTGAATAAACAGAAGGGAAGATATGTTTGCCAATAATATACAATGGATGATGATTTAGTATGATCAAAATTTTATAAATCAACAAAAGTAATGAGAAAAACTATGATTGGTGCTAATGCAATTGAGAAATGAGTATAATTATTATAACAGAATGTGTTCTGTCTCCTTAATGATTGGACACTTTCTATCACATCACCCTGCCTGTCCCTGAGATCAAAAGACCAACCAGAAAACTAGTCACAAATACCTTCTAGCAAGAGGTTCTGATGTATCCATCTCCAAGGAAATAGAACACATGCTTCCTAGGTTCACTACTGTTAAAACATAAGTTATATTCTGCCATGTTTCAGAACACTTTTTCTACCCAGTCCCAAACTCCTGACAATCCTTCACTCAGATCATCTTCCTCATACAACCCATATACCTCCTTTCCATATAAGTTTTTCACCTTTTACTCTAGAAATGAAATAGCTATCAAGTCAATGCTATAATAACTTTAAGGAAAAACATGTCATTTTCCAGCTTCTATGACTCCACTAACTATCCATATGTTATATGAGATGAAAAGAAGTTTCCCCAGCTACTTCATCCTTTTATAAAGATACATTTTTAAAGATAGAGACTATCTTCCCTTAATATATTTATCCTCTTCCTTAATATATTGCCTGGCACAAAATAATAAATGTTTATTTATTCATACTTTAATCACTTTAAAACATGACAGAGTCATCTTTTCTATGTCAGTGTTAACCATGGTAATTTCAATATCCACAATGATCGATTTCTTAATAGCTTAGTCTTACACACACTTTCTCAAATACTATTTTGTGACATTTACTATACTGCACTTATCCATTGGGTATAGGCATAGCTTTTACTTCATCTATATAATTTTGTCTCCTAATTAACTAAAACTATTTTCTCCATTAAATTCTTCTACACTTCAAAATGTATATGGATCTTCTATCTGGGCAGCTAGGTGGTGCAGTGGCTAGAGCACAATGTCTAGAGTCAGGAAGACTCATCTTTCTGAGTTCAAATGTGACTCAGACACTTATTAGCTGTTTCCCCTTGGGCAAGCTGCTTAGCCCTATTTGCCCAAAGTTTCCTCATGTTTAAAATGAGCCAGAGGTGGAAATGCCAACCTATTCCAGTATCTTTATCAAGAAAACTCCAAATGGGAATAAAAAGTCTGAAATAATTGAACAACAACCAAAAAAAATTCCCACCTATTTTCTCCTTTTCCCTTGTCTCGAAGCATTAAATGCCTTTCTTGAGTAAATTTTTGATCCCCCTTACTAATGATTCCTCTTGGATTCTATTAATTAATACCTGCATTGCTAAATCCTTAATTTCTTTCTTTCCTCTAACTTGTTTCACCTCAGTTTGTAATTGCCCTTACCTCCCATCTTAAAAATAAACTTTGCTTTGAAAACTTGAACCTTTTGGAATCTTGAAACCTCTATTGATATTACTCATCTCTGGCAGGTTATAGATGTTATGTACTTTAACTACTAAACTTAACTAGTCTTATACTTAATTATTTTCATTCATAACATCAATAGAAGTTAAATTCTTTGAGGAGCTTATGAGCTATTTAGGAAAATAGCATTTCTGGTGTGAGGGCTTGCCAACTATTTCCAGGGTTACTTATCCACCTTTGGTGCCCACCTATCTCCCAATATGTGGCTCCAAGAAGCTGCAGCATGAATAGTAGCCACACACCATTTGGGCATACAGGTCAAACCAAGTTGAAGCTAACCAACAGACCTCAAATCTGTGAAGCTTGTGAAGACTATATCCAGAATAATGGGTCAATGAGGACGTTTTGTTTCAATAGCAGTGAAAGTGGCTGAAACAGATGCTGTGGAGTTCTTAGAGCTTGGTGAGACATCAAGGATGTGAAGGTCATTCTGGGCCCTTGCCAGTCAGGGTGACTTTTGTCTTGCTACTGGACATAATTTAAGAAAAGAGGAAGAGGCTGACAATTTTGTATAATTCTGCTTCACTTACCTTCAATTCATGAGCTAGTCAAAATATCAGCCTTGATGTCATTGATCGTCTTTGAAAAGAAAGGACAAATAGCAACCAATTCCTTGAGGGAAGAATTTGAATTTTGTTTGTTTGTTTGTCTTTGGATCTTCAATTCAGAGCATAAAGCTTTATGTATTGTAAGTGTTTAATAAAAAATCTGTTAAGTTGAATTGGGTTTCCCATACTTCTTAAATCTTTGAAATGCTAGTCAGTTTTTGTTGCCTCCATGTCCTGAAATTTGGATTCTTCCTATTTTAATTTGTGGAAATATTTCTTTCAAAGGTTGCCAATGGCTTGACCCATACCTAACACCACATACCAAGATAAGATCTAAATGGGTTCATGATCTAAATATAAAGAGTGATTTTGTAAGCAAGTTAGAGGAACGTAATATAGTTTACCTCTCAGACCTGTGGAGATGGAATAAATTTATGTCCAAAGAAGATCTGGAACTCCTAATTGAACACCAGATGGATAATTTTGATTATATTAAGTTAAAAAGTTTCTGTACAAATAAAACTAATGCAGACAAGATTAGGAGGGAAGCATCAAATTGGGAAATCATAAAGGCCTCATTTCTAAAATATATAGAAAATTGTCTCATATATATAAGAATTCAAGCCACTCTTCAATAGATAAGTGGTCAAGGGATATGAACAGACAATTTTCAGATGATGAAATTAAAACCATCTCTAGTCATATGAAAAGTTGCTCCAAATCACTATTGATCAGAGAAATGCAAATTAAGACAAATCTGAGGTACCACTACACACCTGTCAGATTGGCTAAAATTACAGGAAAAGATAACGATGAATGTTGGAGGGGATGTGGGAAAACTGGGACACTAATAAATTGTTGGTGGAACTGTGAATGGATCCAACCATTCTGGAGAGCAATTTGGAGGTATGCTCAAAAAGTTATCAAACTGTGCATACCCTTTGACCCAGCAGTGTTTGTACTGGGCCTATATCCAAAAGAGATCTTAGAGGAGGGAAAGGGACCCACATGTGCAAGAATGTTTGTGGCAGCCCTTTTTGTAGTGGCTAGAAACTGGAAACTGAAGCGATGCCCATCAATTGGAGAGTGGCTGAATAAATTATGGTATATGAATGTTATGGAATATTATTGCTCTGTAAGAAACGACCAGCAGGACGATTTCAGAGAGGCCTGGAGGGACTTGCATGAACTGATGCTGAGTGAAACGAGCAGAACCAGGAGATCATTATACACAGCAACAATATTACGTGATGATGAATTCTGATGGACATGGCTCTCTGCAACAAAGAATTGTCTCAAAACAGTTCCAATTGTTCACTGAAGAAAACCATATACACCCAGAGAGAGGGATATGAAATATGGACCACAACGTAACATTTTCATGATCTCTATTGATGTTTGCTTGCATTGTGTTTCCTTTCTCTGATTTTCCTTTTTTTTTCTTGTAGATAGGATTTTTCTTGCATAACTTCTCAAGCATTTCAACATTATTAACATGTAGTGGACTTCCTGCCATATAGGGGAGGGGAGGGGAGGGGGCTGGGGGTAAAATTTGTAATGGAAAGCTTTGTAAAGATCAATGCTGGGGAACTACCCATACATATGTTATACAAATAAAAATCTTTAATAAAAATAAAAAAAGGTTGCCAAAGGCCAGATCCACAAATACTAGCTCACTATATTCAAGGAGATTCAATTTCATTGGAGACAGTCAATAAACTTTTATTAGCAGAATAATTTAAAGAAATATGTTAAATTATCTTAAAGATAGTTATATTTTTACAGGTTATTGCAGGTTCTTACATGAAAAATGCAAACTTGAGGATGATTAAAAATAAAAATAACTTAGAGAAATATTTATACAATGTCTATTATTTGTAGGGTAATGAGCTAAATACAAATATAATGTAAAACAGAATTACTGGCTTCCTAAAGATTAGGCTAGCACAATATGGCATTATTTGGGAAGGGAAAAGAGTTCTTTTCAAAGAGGAATATACAAAACATACTTTATTAAACACAGGTACAGTATCATTGAAATAACACATCATTATTATCACTCTTTGCAGATGATATGATGGTCTACTTAGAGAACCCTAGAGAATCAACTAAAAAACTATTAGAATTAATCCACAACTTTAGCAAAGTTGCAGGATACAAAATAAATCCACATAAATCATCAGCATTTTTATACATCACCAACAAAATGCAACAGCAAGAGATACAAAGAGAAATTCCATTCAAAATAACTATCGATAGTATAAAATATTTGGGAATATATCTGCCAAGGGAAAGTCAGGATCTATATGAGCAAAACTACAAAACACTCTCCACACAAATAAAGTCAGATCTAAACAATTGGAAAAACATCAAGTGCTCTTGGATAGGTCGAGCGAATATAATAAAGATGGCAATACTACCTAAACTAATCTATCTATTTAGTGCTATACCAATCAAACTCCCAAGAGATTATTTAACTGACCTAGAAAAAATAACAACAAAATTCATCTGGAAAAACAAAAGGTCAAGAATTTCAAGGGAATTAATGAAAAAAAATGCAAATGAGGGTGGCCTAGCTGCACCAGATCTAAAACTATATTATAAAGCAGTGGTCACCAAAACCATTTGGTACTGGATAAGAAATAGAGTAGTGGATCAGTGGAATAGGTTAGGTTCACAGAACAAAATACTCAATGACAATTGTAATCTAGTGTTCGATAAACCCAAAGACCCCAGTTTTTGGGATAAAACTCACTATTTGACAAAAACTGCTGGGATAATTGGAAACTAGTCTGGAAGAAATTAGGCATTGACCCACACCTAACACCATATACCAAGATAAGGTCAAAATGGATTCATGATCTAGGCATAAAGAATGATATTATAAACAAATTAGAACAATGTAGGATGGTTTACCTCTCAGACCTGTGGAGGGGGAAGGAATTTGTGACCAAAGAAGAACTAGAGGTCATCATTAATCACAAAATAGATAAGTTTGACTATATCAAGTT